>JASDQU010010025.1:218831-292290 GCA_032191745.1 Picea mariana | reverse complement strand
TGTTCATAAGGTGGAGAAAGAGAAACGAAGGCAAAAACCAAACCTGTTTCGGAAATCAGGCAGCAGGATGTTTGAAGGATACTGCGCTTGAACGGCCATGGTCTTGTTCAAAGAAAAATTCTTAGGTCAGGCAAGCAATATCTTGAAAGCCGATGTGGGTGTTGTGTGAGAAAAAGAAGTGAGAAAAGAAGAAGAGAAGGAGAAGTGTTTTAAAGAAATGGGTGGGCAGAATGGCACAGGATAAGAGCGCCTGTAAAAAGACTGGCGGATTCTTTACCCATTAACGGGAGGTCATCCCCAATCCCCAATGGAATGAATGAGTGAAGGATTGAAGTGAATCTCGAATGCAAAAAATACAAAGAGTAAGGCTGATTCTGAGGCTGAGCCTGGCTGTAATGCTAACCGCCCAGCTGACGCCCAGCGGAAGCGGACAGCGATGGTAAAACCCAAACCCAGCGCGTCAGAAGCCGTGAAACGGGCAGGCAGGCAGGCCGGCCATCCCCATACCCACCCACCATCAATCCTCATCATCATCATCACCTGATTCACTGCACGAGGGCGGCGCTGCGCAGCGCACCCCGGGAAGAATCCTACCCAATGCCCATCTCGTCTCCCGCCATCCCTATTCCTATTCCTATTCCTCTGCCTGCCCCCCACGTTACTCTCACATCGCATTCCCCGTCACAGGACGGAAATCGTCCCTCTCCACCTAATCACCACATGGAGCCCTTTAATCACGTATCATCCGAGTTGTCTGAGTCCGATGCTACAAGAAGTCAAAGTTTCGATTTATATATTTTTGATAAGAATCCGATAAGTCGAGAAATACCCCGAACACAATTTCTCTTGTCCGGATTGTAATTTGAATCATTTAGATTGATTCGATTACCCAAAAACCCCACCCCGTAAGTCTTGGTTTGAAAATAATAATATTGCAAATTTGAATTATTGACATTGAATCTGCGGATCTTAGAACAAAAACTTATATGTAAAACTCTCGCAAAGAAGAATTGTTTAAGTATCCGTTAATCGATAGAACAAAAATTACTTTAAATTTTAATTTTGTTTCATTGTGTATATAATAATAATAATATTCTATTTTTAAGGTCACGGTCAAGTTAGATATCAAATTAGTGTATGAGACCCTTTTATTTGTGAGATAAGGGACCTCTTTCGTTCAGCGATTTAACTGATAAAGTCTAAGAAGATATACATACCCTACCTCCTCTAGTATATAATAATAATAATATTCTATTTTTAAGGTTACGATCAAGCTAGATATCAAATTGGTGTATGAAACTCCTTTATTTGTGAGATAAGGAACCTCTTCCGTTCAGCGATTTAACTAATAAAGTCTAAGAAAATATACATACCCTACCTCCTCTAGATTTGAACTTATAATCTCTTAGAAAAAAACACATATATTCTTAATCATTAAAATTCTGTTCATAGCTAAAATTTTACATCATATTTTATAAAAAAAAAATCTTCCAAAATCCTCTTACTCCATCTCTGGGTTTACTTCGCCGCTTTCGATTTTGACGGCAAAGAACGGCAACGCAAAGCATACGACAGACAACGTATTTATTTTTACTGAAATTGCCGGACGTACTTACTGGTCGGCCCTGACGCCAGAAAACGTAAAAACCAGGCCTGCCAGACCACCAATTTCTTTCCCAGCTCTGAATCTAGCCGTCTGTTAAGTCGATCGGACGGTTGGCAGAGTGGCACGTATGCCAAAAGATTTTGTTCTGATGAACCGATACTCGAGCCTGCAATGCCAGATCTGGCTCCGCGTCCACGTCAGCTCTCGCTTGCTTTAATTGAATTAAGTATTAATTAATTATGATTATGTGGAATTAGTGGAATCGATTGGTGGGGCCACCATCACGGGCTATTATGTATTATTACGATATGCATGTATTTGTATTGTTCTGTTAATGCAGACCGTTTGGACGGTACAACTTGATCGGCGTGGGCAGTTTGACCGGTCCCCGCCGGTAGTCGCTTTCTGCGGCTCTGGCCCGTTTGGGAGGTTTGACCGGCTCCCATCAGTTTTGATTTTAGAAGCATAGCTTACTATCGCAACAACCTAACCTTAGTGTGGGTAAGAGTGTTGAATCCGAGTGGTTTTGAAAGTTCAATAAAGAATGAGATATAAGTGGAATTTGAAAGGTCTAAAAAAAATTTTGTGTAGAATAAATGGTGGGTCAATTTTTGTTGGATTTAAGGATGACTTTCAGGGGAAGAGTTTGTTGAGAGATACAGTATTGGAAAGATGCTTCTCCAAAGGTTAAAGTTTTTGGAGAAAAAACACTAAATTCAAAAGGTCGAATTATTATCAAAATGAAGTTATTTATAGAGATAGTGGTTCTCTTATAAATATAATGATTGATTAGTTGCAAGGTGATTAAACTTGTACACTTGACTTTCCCCTCTCTTTATTGTATGATGTATGTATGGTTAACAATGACAATAATCACAGTCTAATACCCCTATCTTGAGGAGTATTTACTTTTACAACTATAAGATCTCATTTTGTTCCCTTCATGGAGTGATTCCAAAAAACAAAATGAAGTTATTTATAGAGAGAGTGGTCCTCTTATAAACATAATGATTGATTGGTTGCAAGGTGATTAAACTTGCATATTTGACTTTCCCCTCTCTTTATTGTATGATGTATGTATGGTTAACAATGACAATAATCACAATCTAATACCCCTATCTTGAGATACCCCTATCTGGAGGAGTATTTACTTTTACAACTATAAGATCTCATTTTGTTCCCTTCATGGGGGTGATTCCGAAAAAAGGATATACTCTGTTTAAACCCTAGCACATCGACAAGGGTCCCAACCTCTCCATCAAATGACCCAGACATGAATTTTGTCATGCTAAAAGAGTCAAACCTTCATATGCAGGTTATTAGCAATAAAAACTCCTTAGGAGAATGGAAACACAACACAAATCAAACACTCAAAAATGGGAACATTGCCTTCAATGGAATTAGAGAGAGTTAAACAATGAAGTTCCTCCCAACCTCTCCATCAAATTACCATGGATTTTGTCATGCTAAAAGAGTCAAACCCTCATATGGAGGTTATTAGCACTAGAAACTTCTTAGGGTAATGGAAACACAACACAAATCAAACACTAAAAAATGGGAACATTGCCTTCAATGGAATTAGAGAAGTTAAACAATGAAGTTTATTGGAACCTCCAACAAACAACTCAACAAAGTGGAAGGACATGAAAGAGAAAATGAGGAAAAACCAATAAACATTTAACAAGATTGAAACTTGGGACATCACTGATCATAGTTGCAATTAGACATTCCAATTTAATAAAAAGAATTAAATATTAAACTTCTAATCTAAGTTTGTGAGAGCTACCAATTAAAAATCATACTTAAAAGAATAATACATATAAATATTTTTCCAAAGAAAATATCTAGTAAAAAACTCTTAGAGTACTTCATCATCATTAAGAATATAAATCCCCATAAAATCAAGAAAATCAAACTTGTGATCTTCTCAACTTTAAAGCTTTAAAAAAAAATTCTTACATATAAATAATGATTATGTTTAAACTAATCCTCAAAACTTATATATATTTAAAAAATTAATTATAACTAAATATTTATTATATTAATTAATTTATGTACTTAAAATAAATTTATATAAATAATTAATTAAAAGATATCTTAAATTAAATTTATATAAATAAATAATTAAAAGATATATTCATTGTAAATACATCTTGTGTGCCAATCAAAAACACCTATAAATAGACAACTCTCATATACCATATCATCTATTAAAATATGCCACATATGGTGCTTGACATATGGTTCACCTTTTCAACACTATCTCACCTGCAAAAATAGACCATTAATGATCCCTGGCGTATTTGCACAGACTAATTATAACGCTTCTAGAATAAGGAAAACTTTGAAAAAATAAAAATTCATATTTCTAGGGAAGATTAATTTGATTCTCTGTATGTGTGTCAAATTCAACAAGGTACAATATGACCCCTTTATTGTTGAGTGTACACCCTCGGATGTCTTCTTCTGGGCAGCAAGCATTCCTTTTTTTTCCTTGTGGGTTATTGTCACTTTAGTTTGGCGGTGTTAAATAACATTATAAGATGCTCAAATTTGGTGTATTGGGAAGAGTGGGAATCATGTGGAGGATGAGGGTAGGGTTGGGTTGCTATTGATGGTTTCCTTGCTTTGCTTTTCTTCCTTTGGTGGTAAGTTAAAAGTAAGGATGGCAAGGAATGGTAGGGAAGGCAGGTGAGGTAGTTGTCACCACTACATCATGGAATCTGTGTGATTAGCAAAAAAAACTTAAACAAACCAAGATAAACACATGGCATCTTTATATCTTACAAAGTCAGTCATGTGTATTGTGGTTGAGTGGATGGGGGGTGGTGTTGCTCATGTGGAAATTGCCACCATGACAACCTATTGCACCTTGGCCTATTCCAGGTGGGTTGCACTTTGGCCTATTCAAGGTGGGTTGCTTAGGTGTGGCAACATGCTTCATCACACGTCTCTGGCCCATCATACAATATCACAAGCCAATTCATGCAACTTGTGAAGAAAGTCACTTTAGCAACAAGACAAAACCAACTATGTCATACATTGATTACTTATTTGTCCAAGTGAGGTTAGCCTAGCCTTTGCCTTAGCTTGAATGTGGATGGATGGGGATGTGATTACCCTCGAGGCCATGCTGATTATTTAATCATGATAAGGATGAAGGAATTTATTCTGAAAGCCTGGCTGGAGCACAAGAGGGTTCCTAGTGGTGGCCAGTGTCACTTTGGCATTGGGTCAATCGATGCCTCCCTTTTCCATTGGACTATTATTATAATTTTAGGCATTTTATTTTATCATAATGTTGGCATGCATTCTGTAGTGCGTTTGAAAGGTAGTTTTAAAAAAAAGGCTCGGTGGGTGTGAAAGGGAATTCAAAAATGCTTAGTCAATGCAATTATTGAGGGAAATAGCACCAATAATATGTTTAAAAAAAATGGTTTTGACTTAAATAAAGTTATTGTCTTAATGAAGTTATTTCTGGGAAACTTCATATAAGTCACTTTTACTATTCATGACATCCCAATGTTATAAGTGTGGGGTAATGGAGAAGTTAAAACGAAGATTTTTTATTTTTTTTTAATTATAGTTTTATTTAATTAATAAGAATTTTTAAAAATTAAATAGATTGAGATAAAACTTTGTTTTAATGGTAAAAAATAACTTATAGAAAAGGTTGAATTTTTCAAAGTTTTAACTCACTCCAACTCCAATGACAAGATAGTTAGTATTAAGAACTAGACTTATGATAAATATATTAAAGAAATTGATATAAAAAAAATGACAAAATATTTACTATTAAGAAAGAAATAGATTTTATGATAAATATATTAAAGAAATTGATATAAAAAAAAAACAGATTTTATGATAAATGTATTAAGAAAATCAATATAAAAAATTAGATTTTATAATAAAAGTATTCAGAAAATTAATATAAAGAATAGTGAAAATTGTAAATTTTAATTTTGTACAATATCCATTGCAAATAGATATTTAGAAAAAGAATAGAAAAGATACAATGGTAAATACAAACATTACATAGAGATTTTTCCCACCCAAAACCGGGAAAACCTACGTATTCGATATTCATTCATTGTGTTACAATGTTTACAATACAAAATACATATAGGAGCCAGCAACATCCAAAACCCTAACCCAATGACCTGGATTAGTCAAAAACCCTAATTCCTTAACCGGAAATAGAAAACCATTGACAAAGAAACCATGTGCCGAAAAACCACCTAAACATAATGTGGTCCCGAAAAATGCGGTCCTAATGCAGAAAAAAAAATTCGGGGGCGCTGCCTACGAACCCCTGCGCGGGGGGCTCCGCCCCCCTACACCCCCCCTCTAACTCCCCGGTGCATACGCTCAGACACTACTACTCGTGAAAAGAATATAACACATACCCAACAAAAATTATAAATGAATCTATTTATTCTCATAATTATAATTACAAATTTTCAAATAGAATTTATCATTATTTTTAATTTTTTTTAACAAGAATGGTTATCTTTGCATTAATAAAAAAGGTTGTAGTTGAGTTAGATAGTAATTAGGTACATATAGTTTTCAAAAATAAGTATAAGGTTTTGTCTTGAAAATCCTAAAGTTCTAACTACTGTAAATCCTAACATAAGATCCTAATAAAAATGAGACTATAAAAAACATAAAACTTGACTGATAGAGTTTCCACTGACCCGATGAAACTGGTTGATTGTATCTGGACCCGAACTTGAAAATGCATCAAAAAAGTTACCATTTGCATGAGATTCAAATGTTCTTGCTACAAAGTGTAAATCCGGTCTGGATGTTGGTGACCTCCATTATCCATGTTACTTCATTATATCTCCTCTCCTCCTGCATGTGAAATATTGTTTCCAAGCTAGCCACCTTTCTCTGTTGCATTCCTAATTATGATTCTTACAACTACAACAACCTCCTCATCTCTTGCATTTCACAATTTGTCCAATGACATGATGCTTTGTGCCTGCACCACATTATCCTTGAGCCAATGTTGCATTGCGTTGCTAACCAAAGAGAAAAACGCCTAATTGAATGTCTGCTCTCCGTAAAGATTTGGTTGTTTTTGTTATCACCATCTGGAGCGAGGAAACCAATCGTCGAATCCATTATGTTGTGAAAGATTGGAGCATGGGAAATTACTCCCACCTTCGTTAATGATGCTCGGAGGGTATGCCATAAAAACCAGCTCCTAGTCCATATAAGTTATGAGACAAGTAAAGTTAGGCGAGTGCTCAAGTGAATTGGCATGCTTGTCATTTCCATTGAATGTTGATACATTGCCTCAATGTGACGGTTGGAGAGTTTCAATGTTGATTAATTGAAGGAGGAGGAAAATCCCCCCCAAAAAATATTTTGTCCCATAGTCTCCTAAAAATATTTTGTCCCATAGTCTCCTAAGGTAAACAATTTGTACTAATCTCACTATTTTTCTTTAATGTGCCTTGTACAAGAGTCTGTGCTTCTTTGGCTAGCTAGTCTGCATGTTGGTTCATCTTTCAAATAACATGACAAGAATATTTATCATTTTTAATCACAATACATCACAATGTGATTTTTTATTGTTCAATTTTGTAATAAAATTATATTTCAAATGAGTGGTTTTCTTTATTTGAGTTCTTTCTTAGCTCTTCTTCTCATCCTTGACAAACCCACTTATGGTGTTTACAATATAACCTTATATTCTTCGGGGTGATCACATTTACAGGTTGTTTGGTCGACTTTTGTTCGTATAATAGTCATTTGTAATCATCTTGCCCCTACCTCTTTAGTGTCTTTACATGTCACTTTATTTTCCATGCACACCTTCACTCACCAAGCCTTTCCTTACACATGCCTATTGTTTACACCTTTACTTTGGCATGCGCCCAACTCTTTCATGAGCACATATATGTTTAGTCTTGGTTCACCTATGCATTTTGCTTGGGTGCATTCTGTTAGCACTCTGTAAATTTTGTTCAGATGATAGACAAACAACAAAGGTAATTGTTTCAACCTACTTTAGAGTTGGGCACTAACCTGCTCATCTCAGAGAGGGCTCTCTCGTGTCACTTGATATTTCTTTGGCAATCAGTGACTATGTTTAGGTTTGTTTTGGGGGTTTTTGATAAATTTGTTGGCTAGGAAGGGGAGGGATACTCAGGGCTATGGAGTCGAAATTCCGAAAGTGAGTGAAAATAATGACTGGCCGACTGAACTCTCCAGAGGATAAAGGATAAATGAGGCAATGAATCTGATATGTAAATTGTATTTGAGCAAGATGGAGGAGGAAAAACAAAACACATAACTATATCAGAGCACTGGTGGAATGAATTTTGAATTAGTTAAGAGGAAACACACATAGTTTAAATTGCTTAAGCTGAGAGCATCATAAGACGAATTCTGAGCTTTTTAACTCTCCAATTTAAACAGAAGAAAATGTAAAATGAAATTGAATAACACAGGAAATACGTACAATGAACGGAGACAAAACTCATATCACTAGCACTAGAATGTTTTCATAGAGACTTCAGAAAAAGCTCCTGCATATATATTCAATCAAAGCTCCAAAAGCTACAAAGTCTTCCTGCTACGAGGGCAGGCCCCTCTCCGGTCCGTGCTTTTCATTTATCTTTTAATAATATATATAGATAAATTACATCCAGGATTCAAAACGAATCATCTTCCCCATACTACTAAAAATAGACATCAATTACAAAGAATGAGTAACTTACAACAACTGTACTTCGATTTTCTAGGGGATGTTATAATTAAAACTGACATATTTGAGATTTTCGTTTTGAATGCCACATGTCTATATTATTACAATTTTTTCTGAAACATACTTAATTTAACTTGAAATCTATTTCAGAGTGTCAAGCCAAGCAAGTTGGTTTTCTCCAACGCTTTCAACCACTTCAGGTTTAACCTTTGTCTTTTGTCTCTTGCTCCTTTTCCTCTTGACAACTCGCGTGTGATGCTCATCGACATATCCGTTGTTGATTAAATCCTTCATGATGGGATTTAGTCTAATTCCTTCATCTGACCCCAGTTCCTCTGCAGGCTCTGTATGAAATTTTGTTGCCAATATGCGTGCAGCAAGCTTCTCTTTCTTTTTCATTGATAATTTTGTTAGATTATTTGAATATCTCGGTTCATTGAAAGTTGTTGGATCCGCCTTCTCCATTTTTTCTGGTTTACCTGGAAGCACAAGCTTATCTCTTTTAGTTGTACAGGAATTAGATGGACGATTAGATTTTTGATTACCCTGTTCTGGATTAAAATGTTAATCGCCCAAAACATAGTAATATCACCCATGTTTTGAATGACATTTGTCATTGAGTGCCAATCATAGGTTACTAACGAACGCCCTTGCAGGGATACGGCTTATCACGTTTGACCTCTGAGTTCAAATGATGAGCCTTTGAATCAGTCCTTTGGCGGCACTCACTTGGTATCACACGGATGAAAAGTACTCGGACAAGTGCCTCGAGGTGATTTGATTGATCGCCAACCTTCCTTTTCCACATGCGATCTTTGGACGTGACACATTCCATGATATCTTGACATGTGACATCGGGGTGTAATTGAGCGGTTTCGAGCTCAACCGCTTTTCCCCCCGATATGCGTCTGGAGACGCCACGTAGCTTCGACACAAAACCATGGTGTTTTCATCGGCCCACTTTCAAGAGTTTAAACTCTGAGCTAGTTTTGGGCCCAATGCGCTCTATGACCATTGATCGGTAGCACCCATGATCTACAATCTGTCGGATCCCATCGATTTTAGATCTCTGCCATAACTAGCCACGTCTGCTATATGTAGCTCCATCCTCCATTATATCGCTCTTCTATATTGATTTGGCGTCCTACTAAGTCTCGAGACTTGGGTTCCAATAAATTATTACAGTGATAACACATTCTTTTGTGTCTATGCATCTCCTTTTACTATTTATGATATTGAGAGAGGTAATGGAGAAGTTAAAAGGAGAAATTTGATTATTTTTTGGTTAGTTTTCTTTTCAAATTCGATAGAAATTTTGTTAAAAGTTATAGTTCTATTTGATTTAAGAAAACTTTGACCATGAAATTTTGCTCTCAAGAGTTTTAGCCTATTTTAAAAGGCCCAGATCATCAAAATTTCAAAACAAAATATGGATTAAACGGAACTTTACTTCGCTGAAAAAAATAAACTTGTTAAAAAAGTTGAGTTTGTCCATATTTTAACTCACTCCAAGGATAATGAACTTTTTTTTGCTAAAGTCAAGCCTTATAAGTTCTATAAACCTACAAATTTTCCAACAAAATGAACAATATCAAAAACTAAATTTTATGGTACATGTATTAAAAAATCAATTTTATATATGTGTGTGTGTGTGTGTGTGTGATAAATGTATTAATAAAATCAATATAGAAAACTAGAGTTTATTATAAAAATATCAAGGAAATCTAGAGAGATAAACTTATAAATTAGTATATTCTTTTTCATAACTATAATTACAAAATTTGAGTTTAGCTAGAGTGGTTGGGAGGAATGATTGTTATCCTCTCCACTTGAGGTTCAATTCCTATAAGTGACATGTTGAGCTTGTTAGCACATAAAGTTGTCATGGGTCATATGTAGTTATTTTTAAAGCCTAGGTCTACACCTATGTTGAGTCTATCTCTTTTCTGCATACCTTCCTATAAGTTTTTTCTCTTCTAGTTGATAAAGTCTATATCCATTTTGTTCAATGACCTATTTTTTCTGCTTGACTGATTCTTTGCACATAGTTTTTCTGTCTTTCTTGAAGGATAAGCGCATATCGTGATTTGGTTCGAATTACTGGTCATCTTGTTTGCCTTTAATTGAGCTTACAGCGGGCCGACCAAGTCCTTTTGTTTGCACATGAAACAACCATGAGCACAAAATGCAGCATTCAAAGAAATCCATTTCAAGCTCGAAATGCAAGCAAGCAGACATGTTCAATTTTCAATGGCGGAGATCCCATGTGCAGTTCGGATTAGCGGCTCTCGTGCATTCGTAGTTTCGAAGTCGCGCAAGGATTAATGACCAGACATAAGTCCCGAAGCCCGAAGCAACGAGAGACCACCACGTCAACCGGTAGAAATTCACTTTGGGAGATATTCATGCCCACGTTCACAATCTCCCGAAGCCCAAAGCGTCGAAGTAACGAGAGGTTGCCACGTCAACTGAAAGAAAGTTACTTTGGGAGATTTCCATCCAAACATCCCGAAGTCCCGAAGAGCCAAAGTCTCGAAGTGACGTCAGGTTGACACGTCGCTTCAGGCCCTACCACTCCATGGGTGTTTCTCAACTCAACACATGGCGCTCATCCATTAGTAGTTGTGACATCATATAACGTCAGGCCACCACGTCACTTCGAGCCTGTACCACTCCGGAAGATTTTCATGCTTCACAATCCAAAACACCCGAAGCCCGAAGTGTCAAAGTGTCGAAGACACTTGGCACTCATCCGTCAGGACTAGTGGCGCTCATCCATGGAGACAAGTGGCTTCCATCTGACCCTGACATGTGACACTCATTCCAGTTCATTTGGTTGCATCATTCACCCATTTCCATGTGACACATGTCATTCTTCTCTCCATGACACGACAACACAATGACGTCAGGCCACCACGTTAGATTCAGGAGATTGTCCTCTAGGAGATATTCTTGCTCAGCATTCAAAGCTCCCAAACGCAAAAATTGGCTCTATCTCTAAGCATGGTTAAAAGGATTATGGAGTTGGTAGATGAATAAATTTTAGCGGGGGTGCTAAAATAGCAGGGTTGCGCAGATCGCAGATTGCAACATATCGACGACCACACTTCATTGCAGGGATGGAACATGCTCGAATGTTAAAATTCTAGAGCAGTCCCACAATCGAAACCATGGTATAGCGAAAGAGGCACATGGCAGTTGGTGGTGGATTACGGAGGTCGAAGCGGTGTGGATCCAAACCGCCCTTGGCAGCTTCCGCAATCACGTGTTGATATACGGTCCATCCAAGAGCGGCGTGTGGCAACAAAAGCAAGGCATTCCCAAATCACGGATTGCGACAAGATCGACGGCCACACTTCATTGTGGAGACAAAAAGTGCTCGAACGCTAAAATCTTAAAGCGGTCCTGCAATCGAAACCATGGTATAGCTAAAGAGGTACATGGTAGTTGGTGGTGGATTGCAGGGGTCGAAGTGGTGTGGACCCAAACCACCCTTGGCAACTTCCACAATCACGTGCTTATATGGGGTCCAATCCAAGATCAGCGTGTGGCAACATAAATTGGGCGTTAAGACAAATCATCAAAGGAGTGTCACAAGGAGAAGCAGAACGTTATCAGACCACGACCAGTCTATCACTAGAGGAAAGAGAACAATTGACTACCCCCTTAAATGGAAGCATGGAGGGTCTAGACGAGGAGACATAAAATTGTCAGCACGAATCAGTTAATGAAAGAAGGACCGGTGGTTGAACAATCGACTACCCCCCTTAAATGGAAGCATGGAGGGTTTGGTTGAGGAGACAGAAAACTGTCAGCCCGAATCAGTTAATGAAAGAAGGATTGGTGGTTGAACAATCGACTACACCCCTTAAATGGAAGCATGGAGGGTTTGGCCGAGGAGATAGAAAACTGTCAGCCCGAAGTACCACATTGGACAGTTTTCCTGCAGGCCCAAATTGACCCGAGTTTCCTTCTGACAGAAGGAACAACATAGACAAGAGAAGACACTAGCTATTGTCTTGATTATAAATACATCAGATGAATGATATGAGAGGGTCAAATGGTTGAGCAAAGCTCCTTTTTTGTAATATTTTGACTAAGCAGAGTTGTTCTCTGGTTATGTATGAGACTTGAGACATTTTCATTAATAGAAGTCAATTTTCTTTCATCGTCTCGTTTCCTCTTACTCTGAAATGCTCATGATTGGATGATCCATATGAGATGTTGTGGTTGTGTTATATTGGATGTTTGATTATAATGTTGCTATGAACGTTTTTCAGTGTTCTAAACTTTAAGTTCGAGAGGTTCTTATGACTAAGTTTTTCTTCACCTAGCTGCTTGAAGGCCTGATGCTTAAAGCAGACTTATCCACCTTCCTCACTAAGTCTTCCTTCTATTCGTCTTTATCCTTAAACCCCTGACTGAAGTTAGTCAAAAACCTCACTTGCTTATGCATGCTAGCCCAAATTTGTGTGTTAAAGCATTCTTATGTTGAGTTTTGTCCATTTGACCTTTCATCGTTAATTTACATTCACAAACCTTTTTAATGGATACTGGGCTTATCCTCTTACAATCTGAGAGTGATTCTCGGTGCTAACAAAGCTCATAACAAGTATATTGTTGTAATAGCTTTGAACCATTTTAATAATAATAATAACCCAAATTGAAACCAACGCACATAAACTTTATAACCCAAATTAAAACCAACACACATAAACTTTAATTTAATAATAATAATAATTCAAATTGAAACCAACAAACATAAAAATAATTAATTTTGTGTATGAATTAGTTGTACCTAATAACCTTCCTGAAAGTGTCCTTTTAACATAATTATACCACGATTATCATATAAAATCATAACTCTAACATTACCACATGGATTATGATTTCACAACGTGCCAAAATTACCTTTCAATAATGACCACCAAATGTGCATACACTAACCACTTATTAACCTTTAAAATACCTTATATTAAGGAGATGGGTTAGCATGTTATCTTGAAGTATATATATTGAAGGGAATCCCACATAACATAGGATTGGAAGTCACAAGGTCATTTTGCAAATCAATGTGTAGAAACGAATATTTATGTATATGGAATCTTCCATTTGAAAAGAAGATACATTTAAGAAGTGATAACTTTTAAGAAAAAAAGAAAAATCACATTCAAAGTTAGGTTTCAATCCTAGGGTTGAGTAGAAAATGATCTAGAAACCTTTAAGAAAAGTAACAAATATTTTTAACAAATTCAAAGGAATTAACAAGATGTTAATATATTTTGCATTCTTAGGGGTTAAGGATATTAAGAAGATGTTAATATATTTTCCATTCTTAGGGATAGGGATATTAAAAAATTCAAGGGGATAGGGATATTAAAAAATTCAAAGGAATCAAGAAGATGTTAAGATATTTTCCATTTTTAGGGGTTAAGGATATTGTTAAGGTTTTATCTCAACTTTTTTAGTTATAGTTAGGAGTTGTTAGGAGTTAGTTAATTAATGTGTAGGTGGGTATCATTTTTGAATAAGGTCTCTTAGGTAGTTGATATGTGGTTAATTAATGTAAATGATTGTATTTATTAAATAAAGTTCACTAAGTAGTTGGTACTCATAAATGAATGTGGCACAATCATTAATATAGGGGTTATTAGTGGTTAGGTTTTAGGGTAGATAGAAACCATTTATAGAGGTGGAGAGGTATGTAATCTTTTGTGAAGTTATCGTTGTATTGGAGCACTATTCATTTGGAGGTTGACCCCTTAAAGGTAAGTGAACATTGCTCACCTTTTGGAATATCATTAAAGGGTCTTTTGTAGGTTCAATAATCTTTGTCATGTTTCATTTACCTTATGCAATTTAAATTTCCTCAAATGTTTCTCTTAATTCTCTAATGCTATATAAGTACATTACAAGTGGTCTTAGAGCACTTTCTTATGCCAATACACATTACTAATTCTTCGAGATGTTTTTTTAAGATAGAGACATGTTTCAATGCCTATAAACACATAAATTTGTTGTTTTGTGAGTAAAATTGCGGCAAGTTAGCACACACACAAGGAATACAAGTGGACTCACATGATTGTATGACCTTTACACCCTTCTTGGTACGTGGTGAGTAGTATTTCACTAGACCGAACATGTCCATGATTTCAATCTTTTGTGTATCCTTGAGTGTATTGAAAGCCCCATAAGCATACCTTAGACCATCCCTACAAAAACCTTTTAGTCATTTGTCACTATACATCAGGCACAACATTCGGGGAGATCACTCTCACACACCTGGTGTTGAGGCCTCAACCAGTGCCAAGTCGACTAACTTGGGGACCCCCCCTTCAAAATTTAATCTAGCCTTGTCAAGCAGACTTTTCTCTCCCTTGGCTTTGTTCTTTTTCGTTTAATTAATGATTATGCATTGTTGACTGGAGTCACAATGAATATATGCTTGATTTTTCTTTCTATTGTCTTATGCAATCATGATAGATTATGTTAGTTGCATCATCAAGCTGGTTTTGTTTCATAGGTCTTGTGTTTTTCACTCTCATTGCATTGCATGCACCCTGATCTTTGTTGTTGCACTTCATGGTTTTAATTGACTCTGACTTGCTAGAAAGCATTATGCAACCTTTTCTAGGGTCATTGAAGCTATTATAAATCATCAATTGACTCATGATTGTATTCTAGGTAGAATCGACAATTCTACCAAGTAATGGGTATTAGGTTGTTGGGCACAAACCAACTTTGAGGAAAAGGCACGATGTGGGAGGTGAATGCTCATGCAAAAGGATCAGCACATGTAAAACAAATACGCATGCAGAAGAAGAAGGCATGCGAGGCACGCATGCAAGAAGACCTAGCCAGGATAAGGTTAGGGTTTTGGTAAGAGAATGTAATGGTTGGTAAGCCAAAAATATGTATAAATATGTACCTAGGAGGTCTAGGGAAGGGGTTGGTTTGGGGCTAGTTGAAAGCTATCGTGTTCAACCATTTTTAGTAGTTGTTATTGCTTAATGTGATTGTAAGTCCAATCCAATTTTGTAAGTTGTTGAGTCGGGAAGAGGGATTAAGGTAGATCTTGAGGGTTAGATCGCAGGTTGAGGATCCTGGTGCGATCTAGTCTGCCTCATTGTAATATCTTGACCTGTATTGAGGAAGAGTTGTAATGCACGTGGTGCTATAGGTTGGAATCAAAGACAATAAAAGAGAAGAATAGCCAAATCTTTGTGGACGTAGCTCAGGAGGGGTTAACCACGGTAGACCTTGCATTGTGTGACTGAATGTTATGTATGTTCTCTGATGTTGATGATTAGATGTTAGATAATGAATAAAGGAATTAGTTAGATCTGATATTTTACATGCACGAGTAAGAATGGCAGTGTAATGAATCTAGATGTATGAACTAGTGAATGATAAAAGGGCACGAAGGTTAATCACATATCCCCATTCACTCCCAGGCTGCAAGCGTCTGAGCATTGCAGCCACCCATAAGACTATCTTGGGTGAGACTGCGCAGTCCATCTTGTGCGTTGTGTTGCCTTCTAGTTTACTAGGAGGGCCGATAGTTTTAGAGAGATTTTGTTGGAAGCTTGCTTAAATTTGAACCTGGGTCAACTTATGACATTAAAGTAAGATCGGAGTAGATAAAGTAGAAACCAACAAATGGTTGTGTTGTCGGTTGGAACAGAAAGGGATTGAGTGAATGAGAAATGTTGGAGAGACGTGAAGATCTGATGACACAATGTTAAAAGAATGAGATTATAAAAGGGGATGTTGAGACCGTGGAACCCAACGAAGGCAGAGATCGAGAGCTAGTTGAAAAAAAAGGAGCTGGAATTTGTGCAGAAAGATAACAAAAACCCGAAGTTAACACCACACAAATATCTAGACAAATATGTACTCAACGACTTGCATGAAGTATTTTTTTGTGATTTCCCGCATGTGTTGCACGAGTCGATATTGAGGTTGAAAGACAACCACCCTACAAATCGGATCAAACATCTAGAATGGAATCCTGCTGAGATCGCACAGTTACAACAAGTTGACACTAAGTTTACATGTGCCGTAGATTTCTTGTTAGAAAACATTGTTGCAGGATTTATCATAGAATTTGCAGTAGATACTGCGAAGTCTTACAACGCAGCAGAGCAAGAGTTCCTGAAAGGACCTCGAGGGAGGTATATCAAATCGTTGTACACTTCCATCGAGATGTTATTGTATAACAAAGGTGTAATGACAATGGCCTTAGACAACTAAACTTCCCTATGTGCATTGGGGAAGGGGGGAAGCACTGACAAGAGATGTAGAAATGAAGGAAGAGATGGATAAAGGAAAGAAGGAGGAGGCCTTGGATCCAATCATGATGGAGGAGGACTAGATCAAGCAGATCACGGCAACAAATGGAAGAATGTGCAGTGGAGTACCCTACCAATATGAGATAAACAATAAGAAGAGAGCCATAACCATGAGGGAAGGCTTGGCAAGTGATGAAGAAGAGGTAGAGGATCTTCGTCCAAGATACCAGATATAATAAATATGCAGAACAGAAATAAAAATGCTAGAAATGGCAGAATAATAGTAATATATCCAGCATATTCTCCACAATAACACAGAAATGATATAAGAACAACAATAGAAATAACAATTTGATTTAGAAAGCAATGTTCACAGGCCTCTTTGAGGGGGCAACCTCCAATCGAGCAGTGCTTTGTTACAATAATCTCCAAGCTAGGGTTTTCATACCCTCGACGCTTATTTATACTAAATATGTCTATCAAGAGAAGCATCTAGAGGAAGATCCTTCTAGAAGCGGAAGCTTCTATTAGGTCTTCTTACATCCGCCTTATTCTATTTTATTGAACGGCCTTATTAATATTGACCTTTATTACATCCGAATATATTGATCTACCTATGTGCAGGTTAGGACCCTAACATGTCCGCCCCCTTAAAAAAAGCCTTGTCCTCAAGGCTTGAGATGTGGAAACTGCTGCAGAATGGTAGTTGGTTCCCAAGTGGCATCTGCTGGAGTCGTATCTTTCCACTAGACTAACACTTCCTTGATGGTTCTCTGACGCAGGCGACGCTCACGCTGGTCCAAAACTGCTTCTGGTTGTAGCCAAATGGATCCTTCTTCAGCTAACTTGGGAAGGTTGGTTTGAATTTGGCACCTAGTTCCAATCACCTTCTTTAAGCATGAAACATGAAAAACTGGATGTAGCTTCGACTGACTGGGCAGAGCTAACTGATATGCAACTTGTCCCACACGCTTGAGAACTGTATAAGGACCATAAAATTTGGGCGCTAGCTTCTGACAATGCTCGACCTTGAGGGAAGTTTGTTTGTATGGTTGCAGTCGCAGAAACACCTGATCCCCTTCTGCAAATTGACGTTCAGAGCGACCTTGATTTGCTTGTTGCTTCATGCGATTCTGTGCCATGACCAAGTTCTCTTTAAGGGTACGAAGAATATCCTCTCGAACTATAAGTGTTTGGTCAACCGCCTAGACCTTCGAGGTACCCAGTAAGTATGAGAGAACTGAAGGTGGCTTTTGTCCATATACTGCTTCAAAAGGAGTCATGCGAGTAGTTGTATGGTAGGAAGTGTTGTACCACCATTCGGCTAGGGGTAGCCATTGAGCCCACTGATGTTGTTTTTCATAGGCAAAACACCTTAGATATGTTTCCAAACACTTGTTGACAACTTCCGTTTGACCATCAGTCTGGGGATGATAAGTTGTGCTGAGATGCAATTGGGTGCCCTGTAGCTTAAACAGTTCTTGCCAAAAATTGCTTGTGAAAGTTGGGTCACGATCAGAAACAATAGAGTGCGGCATGCCATGAAGCGACCTGGTCCATGAAAAGTTGAGCCACCGTGGATGCAGTAAATGGGTGTTGAAGAGCGCAGAAATGAGAATACTTGGAAAGGCGATCCACAACCACCATTATGATTGATTTATTCCCTGATTTGGGTAAGTTGGTAATAAATTCCATAGAGATATCCTTCCAAATAGCAGGTGGAATCAAAAGCGGTTGTAGTGTGCCCGGAGATTTGGCTGTTTCTCCCTTGTTGCGTTGACACACCTCACATTCAACAACAAAATTACGGATTTCCTGTTTCATACCATCCCAGAAAAAAGAACGTTTGACCCTGTCATATGTTTTGGTGAACCCTGAGTGCCCCACTGTGGGTGTAGCATGAAGCTCAGAAAGTACTGTGGATTTAAGCTTTGATTGTTTACTTAAATACAAACAACCTTTGTATCGAAGCTCATCCTGGAGCCAAGAGTACCCTGAGGGAGCTGGAGCCTTGGTCTGCAATTGCTGGATCAGATGCAAACTTTTGAGATCTTGAAGCTATTTCTGGAGCACATCTTGGAGCCAATCGGGTACAATGAAGGAAAGGGAAAAAATGGATCCTTCTTCTTCATATTTTCGGGACAATGCATCCGCCACTACATTGTCTTTTCCCTTCTTGTAAATGATCTCATAATCATAACCAAAGAGCTTAGTCACCCATTTTTGTTGCTCTTGAGAGGAAATGCGTTGTTCCAGAAAGTACTTGAGGGTTTGATGGTCGGTCTTAATTTGGAAGCGTTGCCCCAAGAGATAAGGGCACCACAAATCAACGACATGTGGAACAACCAACATTTCCTTTTCATAAATGGGTTTGCCCAGATTACTTTTAGATAGTTGCTTGCTGGTGAAGGCCAAAGGTTGACCCTCTTGCATAAGGACAACGCCGATTCCTTTCCTTGAGGCATCACATTACAACACAAAGGTCTTTGTGAAATTAGGAAGGGCCAGAACCGGAGTGGTGCACATGGCCGTCTTCAAGGTTTGAAAAGCTTGAGCAGCGGTTGGAGTCCAAGTGAAAGAGTTCTTTTTGAGGAGAGCAGTGAGAGGGGCTACAATCTTTCCGTAGTTCTTAACAAACTTGCAATAATACCCTGTTAAGCCCAGAAATCCACGCAAGATTTTGAGAGTCTTTGGGTGCGGCCAGTCTTGCATAGCTTCAATATTTTTCAGATCCACCTTGACGCCATCCTTGCCAACCAAATGACCCAAGTATTCTACTTCTAAGGGACCAAAAGCACATTTAGACTGTTTCAGAAAAAGTTGGTGCTGGGAGAGGAGATGGAGAACTTGATCCACATGAGTAAGATGGTATGTCCAGGTTTTGCTATAGATGAGGATATCATCAAAGAAAACTAAGACAAAATGACGAAGAAAGGGATGGAAGACATGATTCATGAGACTTTGGAAGGTGGAGGGGGCATTACACAAGCCAAGGGGCATGACCAAAAACTCATAGTGGCCCTCATGAGTGCGAAAGGTCATCTTGGGAATGTCTGCCTCTTTCATACGTATCTGGTGATAGCCCGAGCGAAGATCAAGTTTAGTAAAGAATTGGGCACCACTCAATTCATCCAGGAGGTCATCAATGACAGGAATGGGAAATTTGTCTTTAATGGTCAGTTTGTTGAGGGCACGGAAGTCAAGACACATTCTCCAAGAACCTTCTTTCTTCAGGACCATGACTATAGGAGAAGAGTAAGAGCTCGTACTAGGGTGGATAACGCCTGCATTAAGGAGTTTCTGGACCATTTTCTCAATTTCGTTTTTTTGTGAAAAGGGGTGGCGATATGGATGGATATTGGGAGGAAGGCTTCCAGGTACAAGGGGAATAGAATGATCATGAACACCGTGGGAAGGAGGGAGTCCTTGGGGAGTAGAAAATACCATTTGATGTTTAGAAAGGAGAGCTTGGAGGTCATGCAGCATCGGGGGTGTCTCTGTTGCTTGGATGGCATGGAGTTGGGCAATGACACCAGAATGACCTTTTTTGAGCAGCTTTTCCATGCGATGGGAACTAATGACCTCAGGTGAACCAACAGTGATGCCTTGGAATTTATATTGGTGGCCTTCCTGGTCAAATTGCATGGTTAATGCCTTAAAATCCATGAGAATGGGACCCAAAGTTCTTAGCCATTCCGCACCCAACACAATGTCACAACCACCCATGTCGATAGAAAACATATGGGATTTTAGGTGGTAGTCACCAATTTGGAGACGCACATTTTCACAACACCCTCCACATTTCATGGAACCACCATTGGCAATCATGATTTGGAAACTGTTGACAGCATGGATGTAGCAATGAGTTTCTTGGGCAATGCGGCGATGAATAAAATTATGGGTGCTGCCACTATCAACCAGGATGATGACCTTCCGATGCTTGATGTAACCGATTAACTTGAGGGTTTGGGGAGCGGAAAAGCCAATGAGAGCATTGAGGGAAATGACGGGTTCGACTTCGGGAGGGTCTGAGGGAGGGGTTATGTCAGTGATTCCAGGTGACTCAGACACAAGGGGAGTTTCAACATCCTCTTCCGAAATATCCTCAGAGATGGCCATAAAAAGCTTTTGTTCCTTACACTTGTGGCCTAGGACATATTTGTCATCATAATTATAACAAAGGCCTTTGATTTGGTGTTCAGCCATTTCATCCCTGGTCAATTTTTGGATCTTTAATGGGGCAGAGGGAGTAGTGGGAGTGATGGGTTTAGGGCGAGGGATAAAGGAGGGTTTTCGGTTTTGAGATGATACAACCTGTTGTGCTTCTTTAGCTCTTTTAGTAGCCTCCACCCAAGTCGAGGGTCAAGCCATGAGGACATGGGCCCGAATCTCCTCCTTGAGGCCACTGATAAAACACTCTCGAAAGAAAGCATCAGTCATGCCCTCTATTCGAAAAGCCAGGCGCTCAAAGGCAGCTATGAAGTCTTCTATTGTTCTGGATTGTTTCAACTTTGTCAAACGGCCCAAATGGTTGGTGTCCATGTCAAAGCGTTCATAAAGCTCAGTCACAAATTGGGTCCAAGCAATATACCCTGGACGAGAAGTTTTTCTCCATTGCCACCATTGCCAACGTTATTGATCTAGATGGAGAACACCATACCAAAGTTTGGCCAAGTCATCTATGATGCCGTATAAAGAGAAATAATGTTCCATTTGGGTTACCCAACCAGTGGGGTCCAAGCCATCAAATTTGGTCACATCCACCCGCGGAAGGTGTATGTCACGTTGAAAGAGTTGGTGTTGAAAGGTATGGGAATGGGAGGAATGTTCACCTTCAGTCTTTGGAGGTGCTTTAGAGAAATGGTCATCTATAGGGATCTTCAGTTTGGTGCAAAGGGATGCAAAGACAGATTCAAGTTGGGTGGTCAGTTCTTGTTTGACTTCCTCCATTGAGGACTGCATGGTTGTATTTATGGTTGCATTGATGGATGAATCGATGGAGACAACAATAGCATTGAGTTGTTTCACTTATTTTTGGGTCTCGAGGAAACCAGATTGCAAGGTGTTGAAGCGAGTTTCTAGATCTTGGCTATGGGTATGGGCCATGAGGATGAGTGAACTGAAAAGGGGCGGGCGGGGTCAAAAATTTTGCCGAAAAAATGATATGGATGACTGTGATAAGGGCGGAGAGATGAATCCAATGGAATAGGTCTCAAATAATGGTGAAAAAATTTCCAGACTTTTTTTTTTCACACCTGCAGAGTTACACTCCGGTCTGAAGAATACTGTGGTGATGAAATCCCCAAATGCTTAACCAGAAAGAAATGTCTATTTACTTGGCAAACCGAACATAGTTGCGCGGCAATAGATCTGGTCTGTTTTAATTTGTTTATGTTTTTGTCCCCCAAGGGTTAGGTATTCGAGGGTTCTACAGACAAGGGTTTGCCCTATGCTATAGCTCTCTAATATACGTGCGGGGTCCAACAATAGTACTCGGCCCAATATCTCAGGGCACTAACTAAGGAGGATAGACCGTACCCTTAGCCATACTACCCGACTACCCAGGTACTAGAGAGTATCTTCCCGAGTGTTGTTCTCGGTGACACTATAGCAGTCTAGTGGCTGATAGGTTTATCTAAAGAGGGCTTCAGGAAATCTAGGTCGATCTACACACATGTGTTGTCTGATTCACTACCACTCGAAGGGGTACCAACAGGGGTTACAAGGGTGGCCAACAGATCTACGCTTAAGAACCACTTGTATTTCCTGCGTGTATGAATCCCTCAATCACGGGTTTATGCGCATAACGATAGATCTCTATGGCTTAAAGACGCCGGAATACGTCTCTACCCTGGAAAAAAAATTCCCACAATTTTTGCCAAGGAAAGTGCTCTAATACCACTTGCAAGATACTAGATATAATAAATATGCAGAACATAAATAAAAATGCTAGAAATGGCAGAATAACAGTAATATATCCAGCATAATCTCCACAATAACATAGAAATGATATAAGAACAACAACATAAATAACACTTTGATTCAGAAAGCAATGTTCACAGGCCTCTTCAAGGGGGCAACCTCCAATCGAGCAGCTCTCTGTTACAATAATCTCGAAGCTAGGGTTTTCATACCCTCGACCCTTATTTATACTAAATATGTCTATCAAGAGAAGCATCTAGAGGAAGATCCTTCTAGAAGCGGAAGCTTCTATTAGGTCTTCTTACATTCGCCTTATTCTATTTTATTGAAAGGCCTTATTAATATTGACCTTTATTACATCCGAATATATTGATCTACCTATGTGTGGGTTAGGACCCTAACACTTCAGGTTGTGGAGCAGATATAGGAAATCCTGCGTGCAACATACAAAAGTAAGGCAAGAGGTCCAAGAGAAGAAACTGGAGGCAGAACTCCTATCCATATCAGTGTAAGTGTGGAACCCATAAACCCATGTGTGACTAATACACCAGAAAGAACACCATTGTTTAGACGACCAAATTTTAGTGGAAGAAACACAACAAGAAGTACATATAAATAGGGAGAAATGACTGGGGGAGCTAGTTCAGGAAGCATTATTCAGGGATCTACACTGCCAAGAGGTAGTAGTTCAACATTCAGGATGGCGGGACATGATCCCACCATCAGGTTACCATAATTCAAGGGAGAGGCGTCAGAGGACCCTGAGAAGCACTTGTTCATCTGTGAAAAGATCTGGGAAGCAAAACAGATCACAGATGAGGACACTAAACTTGCGCAGTTAGGCATCACGCTAAGAGACCATGCACTGGATTGGTACATGAGCTTAGCTGCAAATAGTCCACCAGGAACAACCATAACGATTATGGATATCAAGAAGCTATTGATAAATGAATTCCAGAAGCCTAGCTCAGAGGATCAATACATGAATGAGATGATAGAGATCAGGCAGAAACCAAGAGAATCTGTCTAGAAGATAGACCAGATATTCAAACGATTGAATGGAAAGTTGAAGTATGTCATGACAGATATGCAACATAGGCATTTGTTCGTCAATTCATTGCTACCACATTTGAAATACCCCTTAAGACAACAGAAGTTTCAGACCCGGGCAGAGGGTCTGCAAACAACCTTGCAACAAGAAGAGAACCAATATCAAAAAATAGATCCAGCAATAGAGGAGCTCAAGGAAGACCTGAAGAATCTAACATTTCAATTAAACCAGAACAAGGGTAAGGAAAAAAGAGAAGTTGTTTGGTGTACCACATGTAGGACAGAAGGACACCATAAGAACAAATGCCCAACATTCGTGTAGTACATGGCAATGGGACTACCAAACCCTTTGTCATCGTGAGGACTATGGTGTGAGATTTGTAAGACATGAGGGCATGATCCATATCACTGCCCAATGATGCAGAAATACCAGATAGTGCCTAAGAGTTCATATTT
Source organism: Picea mariana (assembly GCA_032191745.1). Classification (NCBI taxonomy): domain Eukaryota; kingdom Viridiplantae; phylum Streptophyta; class Pinopsida; order Pinales; family Pinaceae; genus Picea; species Picea mariana. Next base: position 268,244 of record JASDQU010010025.1, on the reverse strand, counting down.
CAACTTTTGCAAGTCAAAAGACCACGATGACAAAGATTACATGACAATGGAGCTGATGAGGGAAAGAACATCAGACACCTATAGGGTGCAGGCATAAATGATGACAGGGCAAGTTGTGCCACAGTTCAACCAAGCACCATCCCCATATAACACGACGCCACAACAATATAACACCACACAACCATAGTACAATACCGTATAGCTACAGTATAATCATGCGCAGTATAACCAGGTTCCACAGTACAATGCACGACAAGGAGATCAAGATGGCTATAGAGGTGGAGGACGAGGTAGAGGAGGCTTTGGAAGAGGCAGAGGACCGGTGGTATGCCATAACTGTCAACAACCATGACACTATGCAAGAGAATGTCCACTTCCACCTGCGACATGTATGTATTGTCATGCATCCAATCATGACACAGAGGACTTTTCGACACTATTGGGAAAGATCCAGGAAAAGAAAAATCAGAATGTTCAATGGATTTCTGCAAAAGCAAGAGATGATGGGAGAAATATCAACATAGTTACACGCGGAGGAGTGAAGACATGAGATGATGTAGTAAGACAAGATCCAAAACAACACCAATGGGTAAAGAAGAACATTGAACCACATAAGTAGTTTGATGTGCAGAACGAAAAGGAGATATTCAAGAAAGCTAGAAAATAATTCTTGAAGTCGGACATTGCATCCACATCAAATACACAGTGTACTCAGGACGTACCAACGTACGATATTCCTTCATCGCTAGATCACACTAATGAAGCACAACCTATAGGACAAGTAAGTACCATAAAGGATTTTCTGTAATCCTATGTTAAACTACTAAATGATCCATCATCTGTTAGAGTGTTACAAAATATGGTAGAAATATGTAGCACAAAAGTAGAGGGAAAGCTCAAACAAAAAATAGTTAATCATCTGCATATGAGGAGGAGAACAAGCAAAGAATGCAGATTGAATGCCAACATTGGAGATTTCAACATGGGGGATATCATACAGGATTTAGGCTCTGAAGTGAATGTACTACCAAAGAAGACATGGCAATGTATGGGATATCCCACATTAGGGTATTCACCCGTTTAGCTAAAACTAGGAAATTAACACATGGTTTTGCCAATTGGAAGGTTAAAAGGTGTGACAATAGATCTGGATGGAGTGCGCACTAAAGCCGATTTCGAAGTGATAGAAATTGTGGATGGTACAACACCTTATCTAGCATTGCTTGGCTTGGATTGGGCATTTGATAATCAGGCCATAATCAATCTAAAGATGACGAATATGAATTTCGATTCAGGCAAGTACAAAGTCATTATGCCATTGGATCCATTAGAAGGAGAAAGGTTTGTAGAACCCACTTGTTTAGACTTGGAGTAAATTAACCAGTTATAGAGAACCACCGAGCGAGAATAAGATTATGTGAATCCAACTGCGGATGGGGTACTCAGTTGGAGAAGTATCACACCATGCACGTCAAACTCAGATACAAGGTTGGAGAATTGGAAGCATAGATTACATGAAGTCTCCACAAGAAGGTGTGCAAGAATAGACTGTGCAGTAATATGGGTGGGTACAAAGATAAGATAACCTCCTAGCTTTCATGAGGTGAATGACCTAGAGGAATTCCTCACACGATACGAAGATGACGTGTTAGAAAATCAGAGGCTCTTAGCTCTATACATAACACTCAAGGCAACACTTGCACGATGGTGGGTTGCGCACAAAGAGAAAATCAAGGACTAGTACCAATGTAAGCAATTACTACACATCATATTTTGCGTAGAACAAGGAAGCAATCAATTGCAGAGGTATGATGGACAAGGGACACCAACAAAACACTTAGAGAAGTGTAGAACACTATGGAAAATGACACCACTAGATGAATGGCCTCATCACTTTATTCACACACTGGAAGGTATTCCAACAAATTGGTATATAGACCATGAACTGCCTAGAGGCACTGCAGACTGGACAATGTTACAGCCGAATTTTGTAGTCACTTTCTCATTTGAACATGAGAACCCCAACATAGATTCAACACTCAAACAAATGGGAGGCATGCTATTCATTAAGGAACCAAAAGTTGAACTTATGACAGAATATCAATAGCAGAATAGACAGACAATGAAAGAACTATTGTCATGCTACCTTGTGCAAGAAGAAGCACCAGATGAAGATGACCCGCGCAACATTTAGATTACAAAAGTTGAAGGTGAAAGAGGGGTGGAAGGTCTGTATTTTTTAAACCTGTGAAGTAAAGCAATGCATATAGATTCTTAAGCAAAACAAAAATTAATCAATGGATCATACACATAGTACGGAGAGATTTATACCGAAAACTCTCAACCGGGGAAAACATTTATCATATTCATTATATCAAATTTCACCATTCACCATACAATATATACAATGTTTTTAGGTATTCCGCAGATACCAAAACCCTAATCCCTTAATCCAGGATTAATTTAGAAAACCGCTAAAAATAGCAAAAACCACTCAAAAAAAAAATTTGGGGTGCTGCCCCAAACGCTGCGCGTAACCAGGGGGGGTCATACCTAGCCCCCCCTGGGACACCCCTAGGAAGTGCCCGACGCACATGACACAAAGAGCACTACTAGAGGGGTCGTTAGACGCAGTTGTCGAACCTGACACGCCCACACACACACATGCAAATAATATAACATATACCCAACAAGGTCCACCTATGGAATCAAAAGTGTTTTCTGCACCGATCAAGGTGAAGAAATTCAACATTGGGACAACTGAGGATACCAAAATGGCCAGCATTGGAGACTATTGGGATGAGCAAATAGTAAAAGCATAATAGAGTTATTGCGTGAGTAGAATGACCTATTCCCAACAACCTTTACATAGATGAAAGGCATAGCAGGAGAGCTAGGGGAGATGAAGATACCTCTCAAATCTAAGGCTAGATCAGTCAGACAACGACCATATAGACTAAACCCAATATATAAGCAAAAATTAAAAGCATAAATTGACAGGATGATGGAGGCTAGAATCATAGAACCGGTGGAGGAATCTGAATGGGTAAGCCCTATGGTAGTTCATGAGAAGAAGCAGGGAGGGATAAGAATATGTGTCGACCCGAGGAAGATGAATGATGCTTGCCTACATGACCCTTTCCCTACCCCTTTCACAGATGAGGTATTAGAGAATGTAGGAGGCCAGGAAGCATACTCATTCATAGATGGATTCTCAGGCTACCATCAGATTAAGATAGCCCCAAAAGATAGGTACAAGACCACTTTTTCCATAGAATGGGGGTCCTACCAGTACACAATCATGCCTTTTGGACTGAAGAATGCACCAACAATATTCTCAAGAGTAGTAATAGCCGCATTCATAGAATTCATCTTCTAGTTTTTAGAGGTATATATGGATGATTGGATAGTCTACAGTCTGTTGAAAGACCATGTAGAGGTATTAAGGCTAATGTTGAAAAGATGCAAGCAATGTCATATATCATTAAATATCAAGAAGTGCATCTTTGGGACACCTTTTGGGATACTATTGGGCCATATAGTGTGCACACAAGGCTTGGTAGTAGATCATGTCAATATTGCAGTGATTGTTAATCTACGACCACTGAAATCAGTATGTTAGTTGAGAGCAACATTGGGACACATAGATTACTACATGAAATTCATAAAAGGGTATGCATAAATCACTGCGTCGATGGAGAAAGTGTTGAGGAAAGATAGTAAATTTCAGTAGAATGAGGACTGTCAACAAGGATTGGACACTCTAAAAGAGAAAATGGTAACAACACCAATACTAGTATTCCCAGATTGGGAAAAGACATTCCATGTGCATGTAGATGCATCAAGAATAGCACTTGGAGCTATTCTAGCACAGCTAGAAGCATGAGAGTTATACCATCCTATAGCATTTGCAAGCATAAAATTTTCAGAGTCATAGCAAAACTACAATACTACAGAAAGGGAAGGCTTAGAAATGGTATATGCACTACATAAGTTCAGACGCTACCTACTTGGGAAACACTTTAAAATGTTCACAGACCATTCTTCCCTCAAATACCTAGTCAATAATCCAGTGTTTGGGGGGGAGAATTTGTAGATGGTTATTGTTGTTTCAGGAATTTGACTTTGTAGTGATAGTCAAACCAGGGAAGTTGAATGCAAGACCTGATCACTTGTCAAGGATCGCCAATGGAGAAGAACCTACGAATTTAGAGGACAACTTCCCTAATGCATAATTATTTTCAGTCCAAGTAGATGATGAATATTTTATGGACATCATTCAATACTTGAGTACAAGGACAACACCACAAGAGTTCAACACTGCGCAGAAGAAAAATCTGGTAGTCAGAGCTGCAGACTATCAATTGATTGCGGGACACTTATACAAGATGGGTGCATACAACATCTTGAGAAGATGTGTACTATAACATGAAAGACCTAGGATTTTAGCAAAGGGCCATGAGGGAATAGCTGGAGGAAATTATGCAGGAAAAGCTACCACGCAGAAGGTATTGTGCGCTAGACTATGGTGGTCGACCATTCACATAGATGCAAAGGATTACTGCCAGAAATGTGATGTATGTCAAAGGGTTGGAAAACCTAATAGATGGGACGAGATGCCCCTAAGACCACAAGTAACATTGCAAGTATTTAACAAACGGGCCATAGATTTTGTGGGACCAATTAATCCACTAGAAAAGAGGTCAAGAGCAAGGTATATCATTACTGCGACAAAGTAATTAACAACTTGGGCAGAAGCAACACCAGTAAAAGATTACAGCACAGAGACAACAACACACTTCATGTTTGAGAAAGTGATCACTAGATTTGGATGCCCAAGGATTTTGATGAGTAACCAAGGCACTCACTTCATTAAAATTACTATCAAGGTTATGACCGAGGAGTTTGAAGTCTATCATCTATTGATTAAGGTTGGTTGTCATTGATGTCAACCCTTGAAGAAAGCCTCGTAGCACAAAGGTTTGGGTAATGGACCCTAGATTGTTTGATGTAAAGATGACTCATTATTGTCTCGTCATGGTTGATAAGAAGTAAATATGAATGAACTCCAAAGTGGTCCCCTTATGGTGAAAGCCCTCACGGGAAGACGCTTTGCGGAGTAAGAAAACCCATGCTTAATTATGGAATAATGAGTTGAAGGAAAATGAATTTGTCAGGGAAAATATCCTAGATAGATAGTGCTTGTCATGCCGTTTCCATTGGTATGTGGAACGTCACATAACTCCTCACGGTTAGAGAGTTATGACCATATGAAGTTGGAAAACCCCTCATAAGTCTTATAGAAGCCCCCAAGGGTCAAAGTGCTTTGCAAAAGAAATTATTTTAAATAAAGAAGCCCTAAAATAAGGAAAGTGTAAGGCTACATGAAGATATAAATAAGAGGCAAATCTCACTCATTATACACACACTTGTACATTTCGTATATCTATTTTCTTGTGTAAAGCTTCTTGTAAATACTTGTGGATACATCTGAAGTAGAGAACGTCTGAGGTAGCACGAAGGGTTGATGGCGAAATTCTTAGATTTACAGAAAATCCCATTTTTTGATGCATACGTGGGCTGTCTGTGTATAGGGTGCGTATACATTGAAGGTATACACGGGATGGATGTGTATAGGGTGAGTATGTACGCGGGCTGACTATGTATAGGGTGAGTATATGCTGATAAAGCCATGAAACTTGAGAAGATGAAGGTGCATAGGTTCTATATTCTGAGATCAAGCTCTCATGAAGGTCTAGAGTGCTCAAATACATCAGATCCATCCATTGGTTCAAAAGGTATGTCTTATTTATATGAATAGTTGGATTTTGATGTATGCATGAGGAATGGCAATGGAGATTTGAGGATTCTCCCTAGAGAGACTAGTGGCTACATGGGATCTTTTGTATAAGTCAGATCTACAGAAATATAGTGTTGGTATATTTATCATTGATACTTCTTGTTGAGGCACATCTTGTATTTCTTGGCATATGGCTAAGAGTTTTTATGATACATGGTTGAGAACTTGTATTTATTGATGTATTGAGAAATTGAATATCAGAAAGGGGTTGATGACTAAGATCATGTGAGGGATATTATACTTGTTCATGATTACACATACCTATATGGCACATGACTAGAGAGATATATACTTGCCTTGAGTAGAGGTTATGTATGAGGATGCATGCACAGGGTACAGTTACAATCTGGATACAGTGACAAGTTACAAATCTATGTGAAAGAAGTTACAGACGGTCAAAAGTTTTCAAGTGAAAGGAAACCCTAGTTTCAGAAGGCATAGGCGCACTGCATAACAGATAGGGTGCGTACATACGTGGGTTGCATCACTACAGGTCGCGTATCTGTTGTCTTTTTGTAGATACATGTTCAGTTCAGGTACGGTTTGATTACAGGGTAGTTGTACAGATTGAATACATGGCAGTGGTATAGGTTGATACAGTTGTACAATAATATATCTCACAGTGACAGGTTAACAATGGTTCCATCATTCTACTTCTACTTTAGGGTGGTGTGACGGGGCAAGGATAGGTGGTTGTAGCCACCTTACGGTTGTATCCAGAGAACATAGGGGGTTGTAGCCTCCTTCTGGTTATAGCTAGAGAATTGAGGATTTGGAGATTTCTTCAGGTTGTAGCCTCCTTCCAGTTGCAGTTGGAAAATAAAGGAATTTGGTGCTTCCAATGAATGTAATTCTTCAATACATATAAGAAAAGCATTATGTGGTTTTCTCCCGATTTGGGTTTCCACGTAAAACACTAGTGTACTGTGTATGTGTGTGATTGTTTATTTCTTATTTCTCATTATTGGATAATAATTCTACATTGATATAACATTTGAAGAAAAAATATTATAATTACGCTATTACTGATTCATCCCCCCTCTCAGTAATCCAACAATTGGTATTAGAGCGGGTTCCTTCAAAAATCAGTTTAACCATTGAAAGGTAGATCATGAAGAGTACCAACTCGTATAAAAATGGAATACCATAGTTTGATGGACAAAAGTATGCCTTTTGGAGCATAAGGATGAAGACATATATACAGGCACACGGATTTCATGTTTGACAATCAATTGTAGATGGATACACAACACCAACAGTTCCACCAACAAATGACAAAGAAGTGAAACTCGGTGAGAATAATTCCAAAGCCAAAAATGCACTTTTGAATGGTCTCAGTGATACGGTATTCACCAAAGTTGCACATTGTAAATCTGCTAAAGAGATTTGGGACAAGCTTCGAAATATTTATGAAGGATATTCAAAAGTCAAAGTAGTAAAGCTTCAAACTTACAGAGGTTTGTTCGAATAACTAAAAATGAAGGAAGATGAAGATATCACAGCCTACTTCTTACGAGTCAATGAAATAGTGAATGCAATCATAGGATTGGGAGAAGAAATCGAAGAATCTGTAATTGTGCAAAAGGTACTAAGATCTCTTCCTATGAGATTCAACCCTAAGATATCAACACTAGAAGAAAGATTGGATCTAAACTCATTAAGCATGGACGAACTGCATGGAATCGTCACAGCATATGAGATGAGAACTGAACAGGAAAATCCAGATGTAAAAGAAGCAGCCTTTAAAGCATCCAAAATATCAAAGCAAAAGAAAAAGGAACAAGAAGAATATAGCAACAACAACGACATCTCAGAAGATGATGAAGAAGTGGCCAACTTCGTGAAAAGACTAAACAAGGGAATCAACGGTAGGTATAGAGGTAAGCTTCCTTTAATTTGTTTTAATTGTGATGGTATTGGTCATTTTGCTAACAAATGTCCTCATAAGAAAAAGAGAAATGATGAAGGTTACTCAAAAGGCAAATACAAATATAAAGGCAAAAGAACTACAAAGAAAGATTTCAAGAAAAACTTATGCATCAAAGAAGACATCTCATCATCAGATGAAGATGAAGTCAGTGACAGTGAGACATGAAGAATTCTATTCATGGCAATAAAAGACTGACAAAGAAGACTCTGAAGAAGAATATGAAGAAGCGGAAGAAGAAGTGGAAGAAGAAATTGAAGAGGCAGAAGTTGACTTTCGAGAAGAATTAATGCGTGCCATAGAAGTTATCAAAAGAGAAAAGAAGAAGAACAAGAAACTACAAGCAGAACTAGACAAAAAGGAAAACACTCAAGAACTAGAAAAAATGATCACAAAATTGAAAGTTAAAATAGAAGAAGATAAAAGAATTGAAGAAGCACTCAAAGAACAACTAGAAGAAAAGGACAGGATCATCGGAAATTTGGAAGCAGAGATTATCACATTAAGAAAGGATATTCAAAAGAAAAATATGCAAAATAGCTAAAAAGTTTTGGATGACATTATCAGGAGTCAAAAATCTCATCTTGACAAGTCTGGACTTGGATACAATTAGACAGAAAAGGGATCAAGCTCCAAAACAACAAAGCAAGAAACAAATCCAAAAAGCTATGCAGAAACAACCAAAGGAGATAAGAAGATATACAAGGAAGATTACAGGGACACTCCTCCACCGAGAAGATTTATATTTCAAAATCAACAACAGACAGATAGGCCTCAAGAAGAAGAAGGATTCATAAGAGAACCTCCTTTCAGAAGATATTCAACTCCCATGTATCAAACTATATTTTTTGGTTTATGTTATGCATGTAATAATTTTGGACATAAAGCTGTAAATTGCAGAGCTAACAATAGGAACAATAACAACTTTGAGAGTCATACACAAAGGGATTATTCAAGAAGACCTAGTGAAACACAAAGAAGAATTTACAATAGGTTTTAATCCTTGAGCAATGAAGTGGAATGTTACAAATGTAACAACTTTGGACACATGGCCAAAGATTGCAGAATGACAGTCCCTTCTAAAGAACCTCAACAGAATAACAACAGTCACATACAAGAACCTCAAAAAACAACATGGATAAGAAAGCAAGATCATTATAGTAATGAAGAATGCACAGTCACTCTACAAGCTAACCAGAAGAAACATGGTTGGTATGTTGACAGTGGGTGTTCAAAACACATGACAGGTGATAGAGACAAATTTCTTACATTGTGAAAGGAAATAAATGGATCAGTCTCCTTTGGAAATGATAATTCAACCAAAATCATTGGAGAAGGCACAGTCTGAATTGGGAACAAGAATGAGGAGGCACAAACTGTTCTACTGGTAGAAGATATGAAACATAATCTTCTAAGTGTGAGTCAAATGTGTGACCAAGGTCATAAAGTTACTTTCGATTCACAATAGTGTGATATAAGAAGAGAAGGTTTAGGGAAATTGGTCGATATACGTGCAAGAACTTCAAACAACATATATGTGTTAAGTGAAATTGGAAATGAAAAGTGTTGTCTAGGAAAGGAAGATGAAAGTTGGCTATGGAACATAAGAATGGGTCACATGCACTTTGATAACCTTGTCAAAGTTAGCAAAAGAGAAGCAGTCAGAGAAATGCCCCAGATCATGAAACCAACCAACACTTTATGCAAGCATTGTCAACAAGGAAAGCAAACAAAAACTAGGTTCAAATCGAAGGAATATTCAACAACAAGACCACTAGAAATTGTGCATACTGATCTAGTTGGACCAACTACAACAAAGGGCTTAAAAGGTGAGAGATACTTTATGTTATTAGTTGATGATTATACAAGAATGACTGCAGTTTGCTTTCTCAAGAACAAGTCAAAATCTTTTGAAAACTTCAAGATCTACAAGGAAATGGTTGAAAATGAGATGGATTCAAGAATCAAATGCTAGAGGTATGATTATGGAGGAGAGTTCACTTCAAAGAAATTTATGGACTACTGCAACAGTCATGGAATAAAAATACAATTCTCCGTTGATAGGACACCTCAACAGAATGGAGTTGTTGAAAGAAAGAACATGATAGTACATGAAATGGCTCGAACAATGATAATGAATTCCAAATTGACAGATATATTTTGGACACAGGAAGTGCATATAGTAGTTCAGATTCAAAACAGAGTAATGCTAAAAAACAACACTAATAAAACTCCCTACGAGCTATGGAAAGGAAGACCAGCAAATGTGAAGCACTTCAAAGTTTTGGGAAGCAAATGCTACATCAAAAGAGAAGATGGCAGAATGGGAAAGTTTGACTCTCATGTGGACAAAGGAATAGTTGTTGGTTAATCAAGTACAAGGAAAGCATACAAGTGTTACAATCTAAGATTGGACAAAGTTGTAGAAAACATCAATGTAACAATTGATGAAACAGGTAGACCAGAATCAAAGGAAGAAGAAAACAAATCAATGGAACAACTTTTCGAAGAAGAAGATGAAAAACAAGTAGAAGAGGAAGATGAAGAGAATTCGACAGAAGCAGAAGAGCAAGTTCAACAAGTGTCTCCAAAGACATCCAATAAATGAGTACAGAAGAATCATCCTTCAGATCAAATTATCGGTAACAAAGATGCAGGAGTTGAGACTAGAAGAAAAATCTGTTTACCAGAACAAACACACCTGACATTCTTATCTACAATTGAACCAAACTGTTTTGAAGAAGCCAACAAGGATGAATTTTGGAATAAGGCCATGGATGAAGAATTGGATCAAATAGAGAAAAATGACACTTGGGAATTGGTTCCAAGACTAAAGAATAAGAATGTGATCGGCACAAAATGGGTTTTGAGGAATAAATTGAATGACGATGGACAGGTGACAAGGAATAAAGMTAGATTGGTATGTAAAGGATATGCACAGATTGAAGGAATCGAATTTGAAGAGACATTTGCCCCAGTTGCCAGAATGGACACAATCCGTTTTCGTTTAGCTTATGCATGCTCCAAAAATGTTAAAGTATATCAGATGGACGTAAAATCAGTTTTTTTGAATGGGGAACTTGAAGATGAAGTCTACATTGAACAACCATAAGGATTTCAATTGTCAGAGAACACAGACTATGTGTGTAAATTAAAGAAGGCCTTGTATGGTCTAAAACAGACTCCTAGAGCATGGTACTCCAGACTGGATAAGTATCTGCAGCAGATAGGGTTCAGAAAAGGAAGTGCAGACAACAACCTTTACATCAAGATAAGTCAAGGTAATATTTTATTAATTGAAGTTTATGTTGATGATATTATTTTTGATAGTGATGATGACAAGTTAAGCCAGAAATTTGCAAAAGATATGCAGAATGAATTTGAAATGTCGTTACTTGGAGAACTATCCTTCTTTCAGGGACTTCAGATACGTTAAAGCAACCAAGGAATTTTTATTTCTCAAACCAAGTATATTAGAGAAATGCTAAAGAGGTTCGGAATGGAAGATTGCAAACCAGTTATCCCTCCCATGCAAACCAGTTGTAAGTTGAGCAAAGATTATGATTCAAAGTCTACAGATCAGAGGCAATATAGGTCAATGATTGGCAGCCTGCTATATGTGACAACATCCAGACTAGATGTAATGCAGGCAGTTGGACATGTGGCAGATTTCAAGCAGCACCAAAGGAATCACATGTATTAGCAGTAAAGAGGATTTTCAGATATCTCAAAGGAACAAAAGAGTTTGGATTATGGTATCCAAAAGGAAAGGATCTATAACTTATTGCCTACACAGATGCAGATTGGGCAGGTTGTATTGATGACCGACGAAGCACCAGTGGAACATAGTTCTATTTGGGTGAGTGTTTAGTATCATGGCTAAGCAAGAAACAATCATCAGTATCTTTATCTACAGCCGAGGCAGAGTATATTGCAGCAACATCATGTTGTGCACAAGTTCTTTGGATGAAACAAACCCTGATAGATATACAGGTTGAGTATGATGAGCCCATTCCTATCTATTGTGATAATACAAGCGCCATCAATATCTCAAAAAACCCGATGGTGCACTCCAAGACGATGCACATTCCAATCAAGTATCATTTTCTACGGGAGCAGGTTGTAGAAAAGAATATCAAACTTGAATATGTGGGCACAAAAGAACAAGTGGCAGATATCTTTACAAAACCACTTCCATGGAAAGCCTTTGAATATCTTCGCCAAAGACTTGGAGTTATTTCTACTCCAAAATGAATGCTTTTTGAATGATTATCTTATATGTCTTAGATTTACATGAGGAAGCACCTTAAGAGGATAATTCAGTTAGGGGGAGCAACCCCGGATGGAAATATACCTTTGCCATTGATGACAAAGGGGGAGAGATTCATCAAATGTAGAGAACAAAGGCATGGTTCCAGGGGGATAAAATTTATCAGATGCAGAAGACAGAGGCATGGTTCCAGGGGGAGCAGATTTATCAAATACAGAGGATAGAGGCATGGTTCCAAGGGAAGCAGATTTATCAGATGTAGAGGACATAGGCATGGTTCCAGGAGGAGAATGAGTGATATGATTTCAGTATTACATCAGAGTGTTTCCATCAATGCCAAAGGGGGAGATTGTTGATTAAGGTTGGTTTTCATTGATGTCAACCCTTGAAGAAAGCCCCACAACACAAAGGTTTGGGTAATGGACCCTTGATTGTTTGATTTAAAGATGACTCATTATTGTCTCTTCATGGTTGATAAGAAGTAAATATGAATGAACTCCAAAGTGGTCCCCTTATGGTGAAATCCCTCACTGGAAGATGCTTTGCGGAGTAAGAGAACCCATGCTTAATTCTGGAATAATGAGTTGAAAATGAGTTGAAGGACAGTGAATTTGTCAGGGAAATACATAAATGCATGTGTTAAACAGTTGCTAGAAAGGGTGCATAGAGGCATCCTATGGATGGAGAGGCCAGTACCAATCAATGTTGACCTCATTGCAGAGATTATAGGGTTACCCACAAATGGGGAGAAGCCGGAGCAATACCTAGAAGAAAAAACTCAGGCAAAGGCCATCTCCGATGAGATTAATGCGAAGTATGGCACAGAGAGGGGGAACAAAGGAATCAGGATCAATAGAATCAACGATCCTGCGACTCGATTTGCAACTAGATTTCTCGGTTGCAAATTAATGCACAACTACCGAAAATAAGAAGTGCCTACAGGAGTAGTAGCAGATGTGGCACAGTGCGCAAAGGGGAGCTTGATGAGCTGGGATCCGTACCTACTAAACTCATTCCTAGAAGATTGTAAGTATGCACAAGACTGGGGATCTAAGTTCCATTATTCAAGGTTACTCATCCTCATTGCACTTATGGGGTGGCATGAACCAACATATATGATGTTCCTGATAAGGACATGAAAATGTGGCGCAACGCTCTACACACCGTTGCAAAGCACCGCAGATCCCAAGGTAAAGAAAGTCAACAATGACATGTTCGCGCAATACTTAACAGATATTTAGAGCAGCATGGAAGATACATGAAGGATCTCACCATAAACTATCCAAGAGTATGGACAAATAATGAATTTTCGCGCATCATGTCACAACATGTGGCTACAGGCAAAGAAGGACCCAATCAAGGAGTGGTTGCAACTGAAGTATTCCGTGACAATGCAAAACATCCACATGGAGGTCCAAGAGTGGCATGAGGAGTGGAAAGTACCAGAGATTCCAAGCACAACACCACCAGTACAAGTCCAGACACAGGGTAGCACAGTCCCTATGCAACAGTTAGGCATGAATGGCTCTATCCAACAAAAGAAAACAACAACAGGTACAGGTGGGGAAAGAAAATCCATTCGAAAGAAGACTATGACACAAAATAAGTCACAGCGTGGTCCTACACAGGGTCCACAGGTTACAGAGCAGCCGTCGGAAGGACCGATAGGACATGTGAGTGCAGATAGAGGCACAAGATGTAACCATGGATGAAGAAGTTGAGCAGGACACCGACATGGATACACAGATGCCCGAAGCATCTGAATAGCCAGACGCCCAAAAAAAGAGAATAATGGAGAAAGTAAGTGGTGCCAGGAAGAAAGCAAAGGCCCATAGGAAACAAATGGAAACATCAGTGACTGTTGACGATGTAGAACTGATAGCCACGATAGTAGAGGATCGATTGTCAGAAGTATGGGAAAATGCGGAAAACCATCGAGATTCAATTTTGGAATAGGTACAGGAGGTAAGAACTGTGCTAGAATAGTTGAGGATCAAGGCGAAACAACAACAAAAGGACAAACCGATGCCAGTAAGAGAAGGAGCACATGTCAGAGAAACAATACAAATCATAGTACAGGGAAGTGTTAACTTTATCATAACACTAGATATGTTGTTCATCGATGATGAAATGACGCGGAAGACTGTGAAGGATATCGAAACGTTAGACTTGGCGATACCCAAGATACCTGCTATCACATGGAATTAATTGGGTCAATTCAATCTTAGGTTTTTTATTTTTATCTTTAGTGTTGTTTGGTTTTTACTTTTGTCCTTTTCCTTATAGTCTTTAAGGTTTTAGCACAAATAAAGTTAGTGTTGATGTTGGCTTATTACCCTTGGTTATATCTTTATCTTATGATAAGATTGGACAAGCCATTATCCTTATGCCTCCACCACCACCCTGACATGTCACCACTTCCACGATGTACTAAAACCCCTCCAATTTGTCCCTCTACCCGTTAAAAGGTCAAATCAAGTTCTTTTTGTACGTTTCCATCTCATCAGACAGTTTGTAGCGCATCTCAAGTACACTTTGCTCTCATCACCACAATTGCACTCCTTGTTTTCATCACTTATGATTTTAAGGAAATAACCTAGGATTTCATCATTTAAAGCTTTTATAATTGTTTTTCCAAGATTTTAAATTGCTCCTAGCTCGGCGTTGAAAAAAATGGTGTTTTCGAACAGGTGCTATGGAAATTGCTGCAAATTGGATGGAAAAAGTGAGTTGGAGGTTAGACCAGCTGCAGGTGGATTCATCCAAGCTCAAGCATATTAATTTTCAAGCCTCAACCTCTAGGTACTCCATGAGCATTTTAAGCTCTGTTGAAGGACAATAAAGGTTATTTTTTATCATCTCTTCTCCTAGGCACTGCAAACTAGTGGTCCATGCTGCCAACTATCCCTCTTACCTTTGTTATCAAAATTCTCAACCAATTGCAGAGCTCTCGGTCCATTTTACTAAATCTTAAACAAACCTTGTTGTTAGGCCACCTTGTCTATCCCATATTTGGCCTTTTGTTGCTTATGCTACGAAATCTGCTGTGAATCCCCTGTTATGGTGCTGCGAACTCTATGCATAACTTAGCACTATTATTTGCCTACCTAAGAACCTGTACCAGCTTGTTTCCATCAAGATTTACATTCTAATTCAAGTCTAAAGTCTATCTATTTTGGAAATTTTTAAAAGAAAGGACTTTTGTTGGTAAAGTTATGATGATTTTGTAAAAGTGAGGGTGAAGTATTGAACAACATCTTTTGCAGCAAGCTCTCTCCTAGTATCTCCATTTTCCTATGTAGTCTTCTTTCATTTCCTGACTATCATTTGCCCTTTCATAAACCTAGAGGTCAAATAGGCTGAAACACTTTAAATGCTTTGATAGAACCAGCCTTTGAAAGAGATTATCCATCAAACCCTAAACCCTTTGTTTTCCTGTTTTGCCTCTTGCATCACTCAAATTGTTGGTTTAGTTTTCTTCCTATAATATCAATGGATATTCCACAACATAAGAAGGCTCATAAGGGTGGGGGCATAGTGAGGACTGAACCCTATGAAATTGATCCAGGTGGATATTGGTGGCCACCCACCTATTCCAACTGGCTCCTTGTGTCCATTTTTTGTTCAACACGTTCTTCTGTACTGCTTTGTAATTGTGAGTTATACACTTCTGGGGTTGTCTGAAGCCCCACACATCCTCCAGGTGGATATAGGTGGCCTCTCGCCTAATCCAAATGGCTTATTTTGTATGTTTTCATGTCAGCACATCTTGTTGTACTTCTAGGGCCGTTTTGGGGCCCTAAACGTTGTTTTTTTGGCTCACCACAGTCAAATTGTAGACGGAGTCAAAGTTTGATGGAAAAATGTGTATTTCTCTGAAAGACCTTTCAAACGAGCTATCACGCACCTAAAACTAAGGTCATATGCAAAAGTTGCGACACTTAGAAGTTGAGGTACCAAATTGCACCAACTTACCCATAGGGCCCACATGACTTTTGGCATTTCACCTTCTAGGGTTAGGTTTTTTGATGTCTAGGGTTTTGGCATTCATGAGTAATATCAAAAGGGCTTCTGGAGCCTCATTGTATTCCATTTTTCTCAGACGGATGTGCGTAGCAACCACATCTCTTCTTAGAGATAACTACCACCATTCGAGCAAGTGTTTCAATTATGTAGTTTTACAGTCTCAGCCTATTTATTTATTTAATAGAAGATATTGTTCATTGGATATATGTGTTATTCTTCATATCTCTATGTTTATGGTATTCATTCTATTAATCAGTGTGTTTCACTCCTAAATCCGGATCAATGGTATCAAAACAGTCTTCTCTTCATTTATTTTTCTTCGTGCATGTCCCCGACAAGATCTGGGTACAAGAAGTTGGGACTTGAACCAATCAAGCCATTACAAGATTGGTCGCGTCGAGCCCGACAACAACCCATGGGGGATGAAAATAAATATTATGGAGCAGGAGATCCTATTAAAATGGTTCTCGAGGAAGCCCTCGCGCGACAAAGGAATGAAATGATGGACAACTTTGCGCAGATCTTTCGACGACTTCCCACAGGAGAAGCATCTTCATCAAGTGGCCATGCAACCCCTTCAAGGTACAAGTAAATTTTGATATTCCATTATTTGAAGGATTGATGGATGCAGATGTTGTAGATAAATGGTTGAATCTGCTCGAAGGATATTTTTCGGTCCACAATTTTTCTGATAGGGAAAATATCACTTTTGCACTCCTCAAATTCGTTCCCCATGTTAAAGAATGGTGGGATACTTACTCTGAGCAAAGAGCCATGGAGGAATCTACAATGTTTGTGGTGGCCCCTACATGGGATTCCTTCCGGGATTCCATTAAAGAACAATACTAGCTTGTTGGAAGCTACGAGGACCAATACACCAGATGGACCACCCTATGACAAGAAAGGGACTAGACCGTACCAGATTTCACCAATATTTTCCATACCCTAGGCACCGAATTGGGTATCAAAGACTCTAAGTGTCATCTGGTGATCAAATACCATGGCTATTTTCATAGATACATTTAAACAGAAATGGAGTTCATGGACATCGCCTCATTGGGCACAACTTATAGATACGTTGTCAAGATCGAGCATAAATTTAAGCAGAAACGATGAGAGTTTGGATCTGAAAATCCCTCACAGCCGAAGCAGGGAAAAGGCAGCCCCAACCCACAGAGCAAGGGACCAAGTCAAGATGGTCACCCTCAGGACAACCAGTCCAAGCCGCAACACAAGAAGGGCAATGAGAAGATGAAGAAGGACACAGTAAAATGGTGTGAGTACCATAAAATTCCTTGGCACAACAATGAAGAATGCCACTCCAAGCAGTCCCTTGTGGCCGAGTTGAAGGCTTCTGAGTCAGAGGACGATTCTATTTCTGAGTCAAATCATGAAGGAGGGAAGCGGATTATCAATGTTGAACCCAATGCCACTATTGCTACCATCAAAGTCCGGCCAGGCGAACCAAAAGAACCATAGGAAGGGGAACACTTCTTTCACTCGCAGATGTGGGTCAAGGGGGCTCTGATTCATTTCATTGTCGACAACGGTAGTCAGAAGAACCTGATTTCAGTGGAGTTCGTCAGGTGGTTGGACCTGCCAACAACACCGCACCTGTAACCCTACAACATTGATTGGCCTCGCCAAGGAAGAGATCTTCGTGTCAACCAACAGTGTCGTCTGCCCTATGGCATCAAGCCTTTCAAAGATGAGTTACTATGTGATATTGCTCCCATTGAAGTTTGTGATGGTATTTTAGGACAACCATATTTGTGGAAGCATCATGCTATGTATGAGTCTAAACCCTGCATTGTTATTATTACTTTAGGTAGACAATTGTACAGGATCCCAGAGGTAGCGTCACCTACTGTTATTTCTTTAATCTCTGCTAAGCAATGCAGTAAGGTCATTTCACAGACCAGGAAGTTGGTCTTCTTTTTGATCCGTGCTCACAGTAAGAAAAAGCTTGTCGCCTCATCCGTGGCCTCTACACAACGCCTCTCTTTGCAGCAAAAGCAATTGGACGAGATCGTGGAAGAATATAGAGATATCTTCGTCGCACCTACAGGGGTACCGACACACTACCAATTCAAGCATCCAATTGATCTAACCCCTGGCGCGCCTTTACCTAATGGACCAATCTATTGGCACTTGTTGATGGAGAATGACGAAATCAAGTGTCAAATCCAAGATCTTCTTCAAAAGGGGCACATTGGGCCCAACTCCTCCCCTTGCAGAAGCTCGATTGTACTGGTGCAGAAGAAGGACAGGACTTGGTGACTCTGCATTGATTACAGAGCCTTAAACAAAATCACAGTCAGGAACCACTACCCCATTCCCAGGATTGATGACCTTCTTGACCAACTCAAGGGGGCAAAGTTCTTCAGCAAGATTGACCTAAATTCTGGCTACCACCAGGTTCCCATCGAACCAACTGATGTATAGAAGACAACCTTCAAGTCTAAAGAAGGTCTCTATGAATAGCTAGTCATGCCCTTTGGCTTAAGAAATGCACCAACCACTTTCATGAGGTTGATGGATGATATATTGAGACCCTTCACCAACTCCTTTGTGGTA
Organism: Picea mariana; assembly: GCA_032191745.1. Lineage (NCBI taxonomy): Eukaryota > Viridiplantae > Streptophyta > Pinopsida > Pinales > Pinaceae > Picea > Picea mariana. Next base: position 249,584 of record JASDQU010010025.1, on the reverse strand, counting down.
GTATATTTGGATGACATCCTCATATTCAACAGAACATGGGAGGAGCACATGTGACATATTCAATAGGTTTTGAGCACTCTGCAGTAGCACAAGCTTTATGCCAACTTGGAAAAATTCTCTTTTGGCATGAATAGGTTCCAATACTTGGGCTACATTGTTGATGAGCATGGGGTACATGTTGATCCAGCTAAGATCCAAGTCATCCGTGATTGACCAGCCCCGACCACACTGACCGAGCTTTAGATATTTTTGGGACTAGCCAACTTCTATCGACGGTTCGTGTTGGGATTCTCCCATATTGCATGGTCCCTCAACCAGGTGACCAAGGGCGGTGGCAAGGCTAAGTTTGTGTGGGGGAAGGAGAAACAACAAGCATTCGATGATCTGAAGCATTTCTTGTGCTCAGCTCCAGTACTCCCCTTGTCTGATCTGCAACAACCATTCGTGATTGATACTGATGCATCTGACTATGTTGTGGGCACAGTTCTCACTAAGCACGGGTATCAAGTGGCATACCATAGTGAGACACTCTCCGATACTGTCTGGAAATACCCCACCTATGACAAGGAAATGTATTCCATTGTACAAGCCTGTCATCAATGGAAACATTACATTCTAGGGAAAGAGACGATCATACACACTGATCACAAGCCTTTGCAATTCACACAAACACAGGGGAAATTGCAGAATGACCACCATCAGAAGTGGTCCACCTACCTGCAGGAGATCCATCTCAACATCAAGTATAAGACATGTATCTCCAATCGTGTCATGGAGTGCCTCAGTCGGCCTTCTATGGCTGCACTTACCACTGTGCTCCATTCCTGTGGACATGAAGCATCTAAGTGGCCCCAACTTTATCGACAAGATCTGGACTTCACCACCACATATCAGCTCTTGAGTACAGGTGCAACTGTCACTGATTTTCACATTTAGGACGGACTCTTATGCCACCTGGGCCATCTCTGTGTTCCTACAAGCGAGCGTGCAAAGCTGATTTGGGAAGCCCACTACAGTCGAGTGGCAGGACATTTTGGTGTAGAGAAAACTATGGACATTCTTCATAAACATTTTTATTGGCCAAAACTTTGACAGGACTATTGACGATTAAAATCGCAATGAGGAATTTCACCCGCAAAGTATTGCTAAATCCCTATTATTTAAATTATGCTAATAATATAATACTAGTAGGTGGGATCCCCTTGTAGACTGGAAGCTCGGAGATAGTCATATCACATATTTTATGTTGTTGTTTAGACACTACTTACAGGGTGCTCTATGGTTGACAATGCAGTCGTGGTTTTATTTTGATATAGTAACAGGTGGATGATGCATTTTATGGGATGTTCTGCAATTCAAAGCATTATTTTTATGTTATGATGGGCATATATTTACAGTTGCTATGACTTGATCATGTCACAAATCATCGTGATCTACTACCTGGCCACATACACACAAGAAACATGTTAGTAATAACAAAACCAAAACAAACAAAATAAACTTATGAAAAAAATCCTAAAAGGAAAGGATCTATGCTTGAGTTATGTCAAGGATTATATGCATATAAAAAGGTAAAATATGTTGGTGTTAGTCCTAAGTATTATATGGTTGGTTAGTGGCTATGCGATTTTCATTTGATCATTTTGGGTGCATATAACATTGAAATGCACATGGTATGGCATGAAAACTTGGCAAAGGTTAATGTGAATGTTTTGGGTGGTGCATTGGGCAAGGAATATCGTCACAAATTTCAATGGTTTGGAAATTGATTACATGGTTTAATGCATGGGTGAAGGTTTAGTTGTCGTGTACTTCAGAATTGAATAGGATAAGAGATGGAAGCGACGTGCAGTAAATGCACGTCACTCCATACTCCCTCCATCGGTCGTCACCCTAGTATTGATCTTTGTTGTATTTTGGTCTGTTGGTGGTTAAGCTTTGTGTTTTAAGCTTTGAAAGAAAACGCTCGGCCAACTCGCCCTTTTAAGCTCTCCATTACAAGTATGGTTCTTTTTCACCCCATCCATGAATTATGATTTGTGTATGAACAAAAAATGGCTCAATAATGCTCGGGTTTGTGTTTTTCTGAGAATTGCAACTGTGTAAATAAGTGTTTTTTCTCTCTGGAATGCTGTGTAATTGTTTGGATTGCAATCAAAAGAATTGGTTTTTGGTTGAGTTGTGCATTCAATGGTTGCTCTGTTGGTCAAAATCATGGTGGGTCTCTATGGATATTAAGGGAATGTGTTATTATCGCTCCATTTTTTAATGGTGGAGGGTTTCACTCTGTGTATTATTGTCAGTTGCTTCCTCACAATCATGAGTGTAACCCTATCCAGTCGTGTTCAGACAACCTTTCGGTTGTTGTGTATTTCTCGTATCAGATTCATGGTCGTGGGCTCAGTGTCTTGGCACCTAAGTATATCGGGAATTGGTCTTAGGGTGGCCATAATGTTGATATATTCCGTATGGTTATGGAGTGATATGAGTTATGCCTCGGTGTTATGCATCCTCACTGGCATTGTTGTCAAATGGTTTAACTCTTAAGAAAATATACAGAGGTTATACCTCTGTGTGTTCTTGGTAATTGTCACTGTTCAGTGGAAATTCGCTTCTCCTCTACAAATGAAAAATGCACTACGTGCATCTGTTTTCTACCCTATCGGTTGTTGTCTCCTCTGTGGCTAACTGTTGTTCCATTGCTCAGACTAGGAGTTATAAGAAAACCCTATGGCTTTCCACTGTGCTTGTATCGAAAGGTTCTTTGCCTCTGGTTAATATGCCTCTGAGGAACTCCAGTTCTCTATGCTATTACTGAATGAGAATGCTCTTGATTGTCTCCTTGTATTTGTTGTGACAGAACCCGATCTTAAATCCCCAACTGTTTTGTTCCCTTCGGGAACCTTCTTGGTTGTAAAAGATTGGTTTATCAAGTGGAGTAGTTATGGAATTTTTTGTCAAGTCCCTATCTCGTCTTCCTATGATTAAATTGGTTGAAGAGTTACGATTGGGAACGAGTAATTATATACAGTCAGGGGTTGTTATCCTTTCATTATACTTCCACTCACTCTGTTCTACAACATGGTCTTAATTGGAAATTGGAGACTCCTGTGTGTTTCAGTAGGCCCGATCAGGGTTATGGATAATTATGGAAATGATGACTTTGTGTATTTTTTTATGTTCATTGTGCATATATTATTGAATCATCATGCATATTGGAAATGGTTATATCGGGAGTGATGAAGCTCGGGTTTATGTTGATTGTGCTTCCATTGCAGAAACTTATTGGTTGATATGATGAAGAGTGTATGTAATCAGGCATGTTTTGGAAGTCTGTTCGATTTGGAAAGGGACCTGTGCATATGTTTTAATTGGCCGATTGTGAATTGATAGACAATGTATCATATTTTCATAGTGATGCATTATGGGATAGAGGTGGAGCAATGTTGCTGTGTGTTTTCTTTAAATTCTTAAAAGGAAAGAAAAGAGATTAAAGACCAAGCATTTTCTTAACAGGACCGTTGAATGGAAATTTGTTTTGATTATGAGTATGATTGCACGGACTGTTCTAAATTGAGAAGTTTTGAGGAATTTAAATGTTGGAACAATGAATAGTTTGATACACAGTAATTATTGATATGTTGTTGGTATTTTTTGTATTGAGTTTAGTACAAAGTTATGTTTTACTTGATTTGTTTTATGAACAGTACTCGTTATTTCCCTGCCATTCTCTCACTTTTCCGCACATTACAAATCCCCTCACCTTCCCAGATCCACTATTCATGCAATGTTCTTAAAATTAAATTATAGTCAAATGAAAACTTTGTATTATAGTAGTTGAAGGATGGCACAAGGATGAGTTACAGTAGATATGTTTTGTTATTATAATACAGATGATTGTTTGATGATTGTTGAGCAGTAACCATGATCTACCCCCCTTCATTTTACCACTTTTTGCTCAATACAATCCCTCATATATCCCAGAACCCTTATTCACACCCTACTCATTGACAAGTATTAAACGATTTTTATGGATTGGATTGCATGAGTTTGATGTGTTGTTGAGCCAAATTTTGTTTCATATTTAAAGAGATGTCATGTATGGTTTGTTGAAGAAAATAGTTGCTAATAAATGATGCATATAGGAATGAGCTTCTTCAGCAGAGGAAGCCATGTCCAGGGTAACAAGGGAGCAGGAAATTGGAACAGGGGCCTTAGAAGGCCAAGGTTTTCTATACATTTTGATGCGGACCCACAAGAGTTGAACCAACTATTCCAAGCTGGATTTTTCATTTGGATTGGAAAAGGAGTGGTCCAAACTAGGCCATAAAGGCCTCCTTTCCAAGCCCTGCATGTGCCTGGTATCCCAGTTCCCCCTCATGTCTCATTACAACCCGAAGTCCTTGAAAATGACGGATGGCAAGAGATTGTCCACCCGACAGTCTCCCAACATCGTGGCTGGCCAAATCTGTCTCTACCTACTCCTCCTCCACTGGTTAACCTAATTGTCCAAGCTGCCCCTGCACACTCACCAGTACAATCTTCCCACGCAAGCAAGAGATTAAAAACCAAATCCCATTGTTGAGGAAAAGATATGAATTGATCTTACTCAAGCATTTTCATACTTTACTTGGCTAAAACAAAGTAGACGGGAATTTCACCCTATGTTTATAGCCAACAAAATAATATCCTAACTCACAAGTATTAATTATGAGTGCTTAGGATAGTCTTTTATCAACAAAAAGCTTGTTGGAAATTCACTTTTTATGTAATTTTCTGAGCATAACAGTTGCTGAAATAAATGTAAGAATAGAATTAAAGACACCAAGATGATAATCAAGACAATTGAGACATAAAGCAATCCTTTATTTCATTCCAATTCACCAAAGAGTCATTTTCTTTACAAAATCTTATACAAAAATCTTGGACCAAAGTCAAACTTAGACATCCCCGATGGAACATACAAAAGGACCTCTGATAGAAAACCAAAACTGAACTCTAAAATCTGGATCAACTTGCCACAAATTGCTGCCCACTCAACTCTGCACAATAGCCTTTATCAGTCATGAAAAATAATTTACAAACAGACAAGTCTACACAAACTATCAAAGATAGATCAACACCTCTAAAAAACAAGTGTCTGAATGATTTGATTCAGCCCTGAATATTGTTGTCTACAATAAGGCCTTGCTATCACAAAAGAGAATTAGGTTGTGATGAATATATGAATGAATGAAAACTGAACTATCTCAATATAAACTCAAAGAGCAAACCTTAGCATGCTTCTGCTTCTATCCCCCCTCTTGTTCCTCCCTTTTATTTTGCTTTTAACAAATTAGAATTGGTTGAAGTAGTTGAACTAACTCATTAGTTAAGCTAACTAAAGACTCAACTAACTCTAGTTAGGGGGGAAAAGTAATAATCATAACAGGGTCATAAATAAATAATAACTAGTAGGTGGGACCCCTTGTGACTCCCTTTAGTTCATAAAAATCATAACAATTATAACATAACCATTAGTTAAGCAAACACACCTCCTTGTGCCTCCCCTCAACATATTTACTTTTGGCAATTTTAGCTCATGAAATTTGAAAATATTTCAAAATAATACTCATATATCCAAAATAAAACTATTCAAAATCCATGAAGTCAACTGTCATAAAACAATAGATAACATAAAATTCAAAAGCCATATTTCTTAGTCTGTGATGCAACCCTTCCTTGGTTGCTGTTGTCACCTCTTGATTTTTCTGAATTTTCCTTAGGATGGGCAGGGCCTTTAGGCTTTATCTCACTAATCATGTGGGAACAATCGTCCCTCAAATGCATCCGGGAAGACACAGATTTATCAGAGTCATTGGAGGGTGAGGAAGGGGTAGCAATGGATTTTCCTTTATCAAATGCATGGTGGGATTCAGTCTTCAATCTCTTGTTGGCATGGGAGGATTGCACTGGCGAGTGGTTAGGGGCAGCTTGGACAATGGGGTTCAAAGGTGGAGGAGCAGGCAAAGTCAAGTTGGTCCAGCCACGATGTTGGGAGACTGTCGGGTGGACAATCTCCTGCCATCCATCATTTTCAGGGACCTCAGGTTGTAAGGAGACATGAGGACATACAGGGATACCGGGGGCCTGCAGGGCTTGGAAAGGAGGCCTTTCAGGCCTAGTTCAAACTATTCCTCACCCAATCCAGTCAAAGAATTCTGCATGAAACAATTGAACAAGCTCTTCTGAATCAACGTCAAAATGTATAGAGAACCGAGGCCTTCTTGACCTCGGTTCCAGTTACCTCTGCCTCTGTTTCCTCGACCATGGATTCCTCGACTGAAAAAACTCATCCTGCATGTGTAATCAATTAGAAAATAGTATTTTAAATAACCATGCATGACAACTCTTAAAAATACAAAATAAATTTGGCTCAGAATGTATCAGGCTCATGCAATCCAATTCATATAAATTGTTTTAATGTTAATCAACGAGCAGGGGGGTGAAACAATGTTTTGGGATATGTGATGGGCTTGTATTGAGAGAAAATATGATATAATGAAAGGGGAGAAGAAATGGTCACTGCTCAATGACAACAGCAATCAACTGTAAAGAAACCCAATAAAACCTCACTGCAATCCACTGAAGAAACTGCCACTTCATCCACCTAACACATAAATTATCTTGGACGTAATCTATTGAGGAAAAGATATGAATTGATCTTACTCAAGCATTTTCAGACTTTACTTGGCTAAATCAATGTAGACGGGGATATCACCCAATGTTTATAGCCAAAAAAAATAACATCTTAACTTCACAAGTATTGATTACAAGTGCTTAAGCTAGTTTTTTATCAACAAAAAGCTTGCTAGAAATTCAATTTTTATGTAATTTTCTGAATATATCAGTTGCTGAAATAAATGTAAGAACATAAGTTAAGACACCAAGATAATAATCAAGATATATGAGACATAAAACAATCCTTTATTTCATTCCAATTCACCAAAGAGTCATTTTCTTTACAAAACTTCACACATAAATCTTGGACCAAAGTCAAACTTAGAAATCCCTGATGGAACATACAAAAGGAACTCTGACAGAAAACCAAAACTAAACTCTAAAAGCTGTATCATCTTGCCACATATTGCTGCCCACTCGACTTTGCACAATATCCTTTATCAGTGATGAAAATTAATTCACAAACAGATAAGTCTACATAGACTATCAAAGATAGATCAACACCTCTGAAGAACAAGTGTCTGAATGATTTGATTCAACCCTGAATATTGCTGTCTACAATAAGACCCTGCTATCAAAAAGATAATTAGGCTATGATGAATATATGAATGAACGAAAAATGAACTATCTCAACATAAACTCAAAGAGCAAACCTTAGCATGCTTTGTGCTTCTATCCTCCCATTGTTCCTCCCTTTCCTCTTGCCTTTAGCAAGTTAGAATTGGTGTTGTTAGCACTAGAAGTCACCTTTAGATTGCATCGAAGGTAAGCCCAATATCCATCATTTTATACGTTACAGGTTAGTTTTAAAGAGGTCAAATGGGCACATACTCAATGATAATAAAGTTCTAACTCAGAAACCTGGACTAGCATGCACAAGCATTTGAGGTCTGGAATCAACTTCAGTCAGTAAGTTGGAGTAAGGGTGAATAGAGGGAAGACTTTGGAGAGGAGAGTGTAGAGGTTTGCTATGGCCACCAGGTCTTCAAGCAGTCTAAGGAGGAAAAACTCAAACACAAGATCCTCTTGGATTCAAATTTCAAGGAAACTGAAAGAAATTATAACAACACTATAATAAAAAACTTCATCATAATACAGTTACAACAATTCATGTGAATCAGTCATTCATGAACTCTCACAGTATCAGAGGAAAATAAGATGGAGCAAGAAAGATGACTTAGATTAACCAAGATGTCTCAAAAAGAAATACATAATCAAAGAACCAGTGTTCTTCATAAAAATATTACAATAGCAGGGAGCCTAGCTCAATCATTCGACCTTAATAAAATATCAGAACTGTCTATATATACTAAGAACTGTTGCAACTACCGAGAGCGTGATTGGGACCCTGCATTCATAGTTTTCAGTCGGTACCCGCTCTGTCAGACTGTGCAGGCCTTCTTATGTCAGATGCGAGACAGGCACAGCTATGCATTTTAGAGGAAAATCCAGCTAGGAGGAAGCTTCGATGTGCAGTCTTCCTTCATGACTGCTCTCTGCAATGCTTTCCATTTATGGGGTGAGACGAGGTCTCAATTTACGCCCCCATTTTGAATAACTTCCTTCATTTGGATCAAGATGAGTCCTGACACCCATGAATGCTTCAAGGCGGTGCCCACGACTTCTTCAAGTCAATATTGACGCCTCAAGGCTCTGCAAATCTACGTGCAAATCTCTGTGAAATGGACACCCTTTCCTTCGCACTCCTAGAGCTTCTGGTGTTAGCCTCTTTAGCATGCGACCCTGGGCCACAACCTGGCGCTTGGCTCCTGAGTGCTTCACGATTTCACATTTCGGGAGTTTTCACCTCACTTGTCTCCAGGTTTCCCGATGCCCGAAATTGCGAAATGGCCTTTTCAGATCGGCGATTGGATCTGGTTTGAATTTGATGACCACGATTATCTTCTCGAAAACTTGAGTTTCCAGCTATGCGATGGGCGCTAAAATTTCCTCTTGGACCCGTTGCTCATATGACCTCAGGTCGTGACCCTGGGCCTAGCTCCTGGGCGCTTCGCGATTTCGTGTTTCGTGAACTTATGCTGTGCTCCATGCTAAGACCCTCGATTCGCGAAATCATGACTTTCGGATCCAGTGCCACGTGTCCCTCTGGATTGGACATGATCCAAAAATGAAGGTATTACTGATAAATTGCAAGTTAGTTTAATGTACTTTATGCATCGGATCGATAAGAATGTGAAATACATAAACTTATTATCTTGTTTGCGGAATATCAAATGTGACTTTTACTTGATGCTCATTAATGATTTAAAGAGATCAACCATTAATAATCATGCTGCAAATGAAGAGAAGAGAACAACAAAACAGAAAGAGAAATAGAGACAAGAACTTGTTAACGAAGTTCACCAATCATTGGCTACATCTCCGAGCCCGCTTCCAAGTGGAGGACCTCTTTATTGCTCTTTAAATGCTCAAAGTTCTCTTACATACGCTCTTTGCTATTACATTACATGCTTCAGATATGTTGTGCAAGACCTCCTTGCTCAGATTCATGCATGCATCATCAAACTCCTCTCAACAACATGAGAAAAATGCCTCTCAAAACATGAGAAAAGGCAAAAAATTACAAGCTGCTCCTTCAAATCCCTGCATCAAAAGTTGTCCTCCAAGCTTCAAAAAGCCTGGTTTATATAGTTTTCAGGCTTAGATGAGGAAGCCCAACTTCCCCCAAGAATCTGGCCTCTTTTTGGGATCAAATCCCCCTCCAAATGGCCACAATATCCTCAAAAAACCAATTCTGGTCATTATATAAGGCAAAAATCAATTAAAAATACCAACAGCATAATATAAAACCCAATTTTTACATAAATTTGGGCTTAATTCCCCAAAATGTGGCACGCGCTCCTCGAAACCTGGTCACATGCACTATTTTTGGCCAAGCGCTAACCCAAAGGGCTAAGCACTGGCCCTTATCATTCGCTAGCCCTGGGTTATATGGCGCATTCCATGGGACCGTTGGTCCACAGTTTAAACCTCCGCGCGCAAGTATAGGGATAACCCCCGGTCTTGTGAAAACGCACTTGGAACCATGGCTTAAGACGCGCTGGTGGTTAGATGTGTGGTGGTTATGCCATATGTTGCACCCCCAATCACATATAAGTAGATAGACCATGGACTGGGGCTTAGCCCCAACCCCCTCCCTTTTGCACCATACATAATATTGCACTTTATATTAATTTAAATGTGTTATAGTTAACAAGTAATATCATGGGTGCGTTGGTGTTAGACCAATATTCAAGGCGATTGGGCTATGCTATCGATCGTGGGTTCAAAACCCATGGACCCCAAAATTTTTTAACACTTTCCATTCGACTGCTGACTGGGTGCCATGTGGCTGCCCATGCCTGGGCCATGTGGCATCACCATATTTGACCAAATGTTCGCCACATGTCCAATTCTGATTGGATCTGTCGTCTGCCCAGTCAACTGCTGCAGTGCCACCACATGTCTATGCCACATCAACATCATTAATTAGCTTTGGTGATGTCATGCTGATGTCAGCATTGACTTTTTGCCCTTTGACTTTTTCGCTGTTTGGGAATCTGATCAGAGTGTGATAACTCTCGCATACAGAGCCCGTTTAAGAAAGTAAATATATGGATGAAATTAGTGTGATGAGCTGGTCACAATGGAATTGGTTTCACTCAATTCTGATAACTTTCCATTTTTAGCATTTTCTAAGTTTGGAGAGCCTCCTGGATCATTCCTCCCCACTTTGGAAGCTTTTGGACCACCAAAAGTTTGCTTTAACTCAAGTAAGAAGTGAGGGTACTGCCTCCCCACTTGTCCAATATCGTCCATCCTTTCTGCTTGGACAATAATCACCTGACCAATCAAAACAAACATGAGAACTGAGATAGCATTATTTATCAAAGTAATCATTCCATCAATCGCACAATCATCTACATTCTTTGTCGCATTTTGCAGCCATATACTACTGAATAGCAACAAACTAAACAACAATACTGAGTATGCGAATGAAAATGACAAAAAAATGCTTCCCCTTCTGTGCAAGAACAGTAACCAAAGTATGCAGCTGAAACTCATGCTGTACCTCCGGTGACACTTCATGACTGTTAGAATCATACTGAACCATCTCATGTTTAGCATCACTAATTTCCTGTTTTGTTACAGACACAAGTGTTAAAATTTTGCTTGCATTTACCATTCTTTTTAACTATCCTGTAGCTGCAAAAGATCTATCAGTTTTCATGCGATGAGCACGAACAATGTACTCTTTCCCATCTGTCTTGAAGCAATATCTATTTACCTCCCTGTAGAATATAGCTTTCCTATCATAAAGGTATGGGCTTCCTAGTACAATTCTACATATGTCCAGTGGCACTATATCAAGCTATACTTCATCAAAATAATTAGAAGTGATTGCAAACTTGATTTTACATTGCTTGGTTACTTGTAATTTATTATCACCACATATCCATCCCAATGGATATGGTTTAGGATGTGACTTAGTTTCAAATCCCAAGTTATTTACAACCTCTTTACTGATTATATTGGCTTGTGATCCACTGTCTACAAGTGTATCGACTTTAACATTATTTGTTATGACCCTTATGTGGAAAAGTTCATTCCTTTTACACTCATCATTTACTTCAACTGATCTAGAAGAGATAGTATTTGCAACAAAATTTATACCTCGAATTCCCATAGCTACAACTTGTGTCTCATCACCGGAATCTGATCCAAGATCCACTTGAATTGTCACAGTTGTGGTATTCTTCCTTCCGTGGTTGGCATACTTCTTTGGCTTCAAGTCAGGATGTAAGACCCAACAACGATCTTCATCATGGCCTACTTTCTTGCAATGCTTGCAAGTAGGCTTCTCCTTTCTTGTTGTGGCTGTCTTCTTCTCTTTCCTTTTCCCTGTATCCTTTCTTTGCCAAGTATATGTAGAAACACTATCACCAACATTCCCTTTACTTGATTCAATGTGAATGGCTTGTACACATACTTCATCAAAGTTAGAAGGATTTAGCATAAGAATAGTATGCTTGAGATAAGAATGTAAACCACCAATATATTTTAGGAGTGTCTCTTGTGTATATAAAGGAATACCCAAATTTAAATCTTTCTTACGAAATATTTGAGTATATTCTTGTACACTTTGACCTTTAACTTGCCTTAAACTTTGCCAATTCATCATTTCTTGTTGCATGTATGCTAATGGATATAATTGTTTCTTCAAAGAAGTGATAAAATCATTCCATGAAGAGATTGTTTTACCATTTTTATTGAGATCATCCTTAGTTTTGCTTTCCCACCATATGAGAGCCGTGCCTCCCAATTTGAGACTTGCAAGTTGGATCTTTGTTCCATCATCAACAATCCTTTGTATCGTGCAATAGACTTTTAACTGTCTCACCCAATTATCTAGCTTTTCTGCATCTAATTCACCATCATAAGTGGGTAATTGAAACTTTAAATCTAATTTTAATGAAGGCATATCAGAAGAATGATGAGTTTTCTTAGGTTTCTTATCCTTGGAGGGATGTACACTTGCTTCACTTGTAGATGACGAGGATGAAGGAGAAGAAGGTTCTGAAGGTCCACCACCTCCAACTCCTCCTTCTGCTCTTACTGAAGATTCACCTTCTTAAAATTTTGGATTTCTTCGTGGTCCTCTTTTCTGATAAAGTTCCTCTACCATGGATTTCATTAACTGAAATGACTCAAAGAAATCATCCTCAGATGCAAAAGGACCTATTTTTCTCGGTGAAGACATCTATTGTTTATGCGATCTCCTTTGAATCTTTGTATTAAGAGCCTCAAGTTGGCCTTCTCCTCACTTGAGTTTTTCTCTGGTGAGCATCCAATGCTTGAAATTCTTGTCAAACCTTCAAAACCAAATGCTCCGATACCATAAACTTGATCCAAAAACGAAGGTATTACTGATAAATTGCAAGTTAGTTTAATGTACTTTATGCATCGAATCAATAAGAATGCGAAATACATAAACTTATTATCTTGTTTGTGGAATATCAAATGTAACTTTTACTTGATGCTCATTAATGATTTAAAAATATCAACCATTAATAATCATGCTACAAATGAAGAGAAGAGAACAACAAAACAAAAAGAGAAATAGAGACAAGAACTTGTTAACGGAGTTCACCAATCGTTGGCTACGTCTCCGGGCCCGCTTCCAAGTGGAGGACCTTTTTATTGCTCTTTAAATGCTCAAAGTTCTCTTAGATAGACTCTTTGTTGTTACATTACATGCTTCACATCTATTGTGCAAGACCTCCTTGCTCAGATTCATGCATGCATCATCAAACTCCTCTCAATAACATGAGAAAAATGCCTCTCAAAACATGAGAAAAGGCCAAAAATTACAAGCTTCTCCTTCAAATCCCTGCATCAAAAGTTGTCCTCCAAGCTTCAAAAATCCTGGTTTATATATTTTTCAGGCTCAGATGAGGAATCCCAACTTCCCCCAAGAACCTGACCTCTTTTTGGGGTCAAATCCCATATTTGACCAAACTTTGCCACGTGTCTAATTCTAATTGAATCTATCATCTGTCCAGTCAATTGCTGTAGTGCTACCACACAACATCATTAATTAGCTTTGATGATGTCATGCTGACATCAACATTGACTTTTTGCCAGCTGACCCTTTGAATTTTTAGCTGTTTGGGAATTTGATCAGAGTGCGATAATTCTCGCATACGGAGCCCATTTGAGAAAGTAAATATATGGAGAGAATCAACGTGACGGGCTGGTCGCAATGGAATTGTCTTCACTCAATTATGAGAACTTTCATTTTTGAGCATTTTCTGAGTTTGGGGAGCCTCCTGGATCAAGACGACCTAGATCATTTCACAATTTTGTGTTTCACGAGTCCTCACGACTCTGCCCTTTGACCTTTACATTCCGCGAGTCAGCGAAATGCCGATCTCTCAACATGTACCCTCCACAGCAGCAACGGCTAGGATCGACCTCGCAACTTTGGGCCTGTGTTTATCATTAAAGTCAGCGTAACTTTATATGCCAATCACCCGATAGTTGTCAATCTGATCTACCTGATGGATCTCCGCCATTGGAAATTGATCTTGCTTTCTCGCTTGATTTGCTTTTTTTTTCCAGATTGTTTCAAGTGTTGTGCTTGGTGCTCACGACTGCGACCTGTGAACAATTTCTTGGATGACTGGTTGAAGGCTCAGGAAAGCAGAGGATCAATGACAGAGGTAAAGAGAGAAGCTCTCAACTTAAGGGAAAACACAAAGGCTTAGGGCCGCTACTCTTCAGGCAAGTCGACAAGGAAAACAGGTCGATCAAACGGGTGAAGGAAAACAAAATAAAACTACAAGACGAGAGGAAAAACTTGCGACCGGGTCTGCAAAAAGAGGAGAAACATGAAAAATTACAGACCTAGGTAGAAACCACATACCCAAACGTCTCTGACAAGTTTATGTGATAACATTTGGCTCCACAGGGGATGGCATGCTCCCTGCGAGTTGCCAAGAACAAGTAGTTCCAGTGCCTTAGCTGTTGGGTTATGGAGTCATGCTCACAAAACATCCTGCTGAGGATTACATGCCGATAATTACTCTAAACAAAAGCAAATACATGGGCTTCAGAAAGAGATTATTTATGTACAGTCCTAGGCTAAATGATTTTTTACAAAGCGTTAGGTGAAAGCAAACTTCCACCATAACCAACCAGACTGTTCGGTAATATAATTCTTCTCTTTACTGTGAATAATCCATAAAAGGTAAGGGAAGTATGACAACATAAAGAAAACATGTATTGGAACACTGACAATACCTCCAAATGATGATAATATGAACAATTTTGCAGGCTCCAATGCTTTTGGAAAACATAGTTCCATATATAACCCCACAGGGTCGCAAAATTTATAATCAGGAAAACTTGACTAGTAAGGAATTACCTCCTGCACTTCATTGCCGCTCACCCATCGTTCAATGTTCTCAGAGTGTACATGTGGGTAGAGGATTGATGCGGGTCGACTGATCCCAGGTGATATTTCTTCATTTATAGGTTCAAGAGAGGAGATAAACTACATCGTTAGCTCCTCCATTTCTCCTTTGTCTGCTCCGATGTAACATAGCTACTACCTAAATCGTTTTTTTTTTTTTTGGCCTTTTGTCGATCCAGAAGCCCTAAAGACATCCATGGAGGCCCAGCGTAAGCTGACTCTCTCTCTCTCTCTCTCTCTCCATTCCCATGTGATTGCGGGTCACGGTCACAGTTCAAATAAACGCAGTGCCTCTTTCATATTTCGTGCCTCGGCGCTATAGTGATGTCGAGTCGTTTGACTTGGCAACCGCCGAACCCCGACAGGGCGAGCTACCGGCCAATGGGGACGAAGCAAATCCTAATCAGGGCTAGAGAACAGCCAATGAGATACGGCCCCGTTGCGCGGTTAAGTGGGATACAGGTGGCAGAGAGGAAAACGCGACACGTTAGTCGACATGACAGGAGAGGGGCCCCACTTCTCACGCCACACTATTCCAGACCCCCCCCTCCCATTAAAGGCAGAATGGCAAGGGGGTTCCGGAATCCACCCGAGCGCTGTTGATCATGATGAACGAATCTCGACCGTTCGAGAGTTGCGCGTCCAATTCTAGACCCCCCCCCCCCTACCNAATGAGATACGGCCCCGTTGCGCGGTTAAG
Organism: Picea mariana; assembly: GCA_032191745.1. NCBI lineage: Eukaryota > Viridiplantae > Streptophyta > Pinopsida > Pinales > Pinaceae > Picea > Picea mariana. The sequence continues at coordinate 234,189 of JASDQU010010025.1, read as the reverse complement.
TGGGATACAGGTGGCAGAGAGGAAAACGCGACACGTTAGTCGACATGACAGGAGAGGGGCCCCACTTCTCACGCCACACTATTCCAGACCCCCCCCTCCCATTAAAGGCAGAATGACAAGGGGGTTCCGGAATCCACCCGAGCGCTGTTGATCATGATGAACGAATCTCGACCGTTCGAGAGTTGCGCGTCCAATTCTAGACCCCCCCCCCCTACCGCTAAAGGCAAAATAGTAAGGGGGCTCCAGAATGGAACCTCAGCCGTAGATCTGGACGGGTGGACTCTGGCCATCCAGATCTGCTCGCCACTTATCCTAAAGCATATTCACGTCCTGGCTTAATTTGATGTCTCATCTTCACATCTAACGGTCATTACAGACCCAGAGATCCTCCGAAAGAATATCGTCCGTTCATCGGGGTTTCAAACATCGCAATGTCGAAATGCATAAACCTTTTGTCGTCGGAATCCCCGATATCCCAATATGACGTCAGCTTCTGCTAGTCCCCTGGGCTAGACCTTTTGGTCCACATGACCTCCCTCTATATGACCGCAGTCATACCACCTATCGGGGCTTCGAGGTTTCAAATGATGAAATGCATTTGCCCACGGGATTGCCGATCCCTCGAATCCTGATTCTCCTCTATGCTGACAGCTGGCCCGCAATGGCACTCTCCTCCTCATCCGAGTTTCGGACTTCGCGATTCCAAATTGCATAAACACCTTGTCACCGGGATTCCTGATATCCCGATGACCCAAATGCCGATAGACGACTTCCTGTCGGGACTTTCCCCGACGGCTCCAATTGCTTCCGCACGTCCTCCTCTGATGGACGGTCCTGGTTAACTCTCGAGATTTCACAACTTCTGATGTCTTGGACGCCTCATCCCTAGGACTCACGAAATGCCGAACTCTGACTCTCTTCAGATCTTTGACACGCGTCCCAAGTGAATGTATGGTTCAGATCGCTCCTCGCGTTTTCAAGACTTCTGATGTCCCGACTTTCACGACCTCAGAAAATCTGATTTCTGGAATGCCGATATCCCGATGTCTAGTGCCCGCATCTCCGGAATGGATGATCGCGTGACACGCATCCTCTCTTAGAGGGACGGCCCAGATTTGTGTCGGGGTTTTCAAGGTGGACTTACCCGATCTCCTGTCCATGGGAGTGTCGATATCCCGATTCCCGACGCCTCGATCTCCACCACGTGTCTCCACTAATGGACGGTCCAGATCATTTTCAGGTAATTTCCCATGGAAATTCCCGATCTCATGTCATCGAGACTTCCGATTTCCCGACACGTGAAACCCCGAGGAGCCAACCCTCCTTTCGATATTTTTCCTTCTGTTCACGAGCTTAACCCTCACACAACTTTTTTCAGATTCGACGGCTGACGGATATCTACTCAAGGTATGATGGCTCAGATCTGTCCCACCTCGCGCATTCTTCCTCTACTTCATGGATGTGGAAAGATCAATGGTCCAAATGTTCTCATGGACCTTGGGGGGGGGGTCTACGATCCTGATTTCATCGCTATTCACAAAGATAGAGGGAAAAAGGGGCAAGGTATGTAACACCCTTGTTACTGTCATCAATCTGACGGTCGTGAATGACCATGGGTCTTCCGACAAGGTCTCATCCGTCGATTTGTCACTTATCCCTACGCCGCTACTTCGGAATTTTAAGAGGGTCATTCCTCCTCGTACATGGTTATTAAGACTTGCACATTCAAGTCCTTTTTCCAGGTTCTTGGTAAACCTTTCCAAGGAGGGAATCTCTGTGAAGAGATCTATTCTGGGGCTTTCCTGGAGACGGATAAGGGGAAACAACTTCCCGAGAATGGGCCGAAAGTCTGACTTGGTTCAACCTATGCGTAATTAAATTCATTTATCAATCATAAGCCAATTCATTCATTTTCTGTTATAAGCATATATCTACCCTTTCTTATCAAAACACTGCACAGACATTCTTTACTGCAGTCGTTCACAATTTCACATTTTATGAGCATATATGTCAACATATGAATTTCAAGATGCAATATGTAAAACACTTATAAGAAATAACACTAGGAGTGAGTGCAACTGCTGAGAGGGGTGCTCGTTTCCACCCAACCGTAGGCTCAGCGACTCCCAGGGGATTTACCACTAGCCACCCCCGAGCTGAGACCATGATGCTGTGAGACTGCGTCTTTCTATCTGCCAGTGACTAGGAGCGAAGGTTGCAATCCTTCCTCTCTACTATCACTCACTTTGCATAATGCCCGAGTTTCCCTTACGTCTGCCCCTCAAAATCGCTGCTACCTCACACCTTATCCTCTTGTGAGGTTGCGTGTGGCACGATTCCCCTCGCACTGATCAGGCCTGACGGCTCTATGGATGGGCGGTTCACCATCCCATCCCTCATTAAGCCATCCACCTACCAGCCTGCCACTTTTGCCTCATTAAATTCAGGGCCAGCGAGCCTCTTTTGGTTCTCCGGGCCAGTGGAGTCCAAATACGGTGTTAATTCTCGGTGGAATTTAACGCCACCTTTCCAGGTGCCTTCCACCGCCATCGTGGTCTCTTTTTCTGCACATCCCCTCTCAGTAGTCCAGCAATAATTCAAAATGTTATTCACATTCATTGACCTCTTCCTCAAGGTCCATTTACGTCACATGTTCACATTCATGAGTTTGCCATAGTTCTTGGCCAGTCCAGTTATTTTTACAAACTGGGGGAAACAGGGTGTTACATCTGACAACATCTGCTAGTTGAGCGCAAGATGTCCCTTCATGTATATCCATGGATGGATCTTTCTCTCTATCATGCTTCTCTTGGTAGGAGATTTCTCTTTCATAAGAAGACTGGCAGCCTGTGCTTTCTGTTTCTGAATACTCTTCAGGGGTAGGTGGGCGCATACTCTTTTATCTTGCAAAGAGAAAAGAGCTATCTCTTGATTATTTGTTTCAACCATTCCTTCTTTTAAATTTGAGACATCAAGTGTGCTAGGGGCGGAAAATAATGCATCCATAGCTATGCCATCATCAAGACCATCTTTAGGTTTCAACCTCTTTACTTCAATAGAAAGGGAGTCTACCAGATTCGTCAACTCCTCCGAAGTATATCCCTCATCCTCACAGCTTTCATAAGAAACTTCCACATCTGGAACACAGTCTTTATATTCCTCAGAACAATTATGAAAAATAAACTCAGAGGAATACAATTTTTGACATTGCCTATTGAAAACTGCATGAAACTGCTCCAGGGATGAGATGTGAGCAGGGAGTAAGGAGTGACACCACTCTTTATCATCTCCTGCTAACGATAACATGAACATCTTCAGTAACAGATCGTCATGATGTATCTCCCACTGATGAATGAGTTCATGAAACTCACGGAGATGCTGAGCAGGGTTGTCCACTTTATGCTCTTTAAATATGGGCAAATAATCATCCCACTCGTTTGGAGTAGGAACAACATTGGGAAAACCAGGAACAACAGAAAAAATAAAAGGAGCAAATATTCGAGCCAGGATTTTGTCCATTTCGGGCCGGTGGAGTCGCCAATCTATCCTTTAATCATGGAGTTGCTAGGTGAAAGATATGCAGTCAGAGTGTGTCTGGTCTTTGTTCACCTTCAAAGACCAGATTTGATCATTGTGTTCTCCCAGGGGCTACCAGGTGTAGCCGGAAGCGGTTTCACTGAAACAATGAAGCCGAGACAGTGGAGTCGCTAGGTGCAAGCACAATCTTAAAAGGTTCTGATAGCTGAAGCACCTTCAGAATCAAAATTTCGTTGTCGTTCTACCTAGGGAAAATCTTCAATTCATCCCTGGCAACGACGCCAGAAATGTTAGCACTAGAATTCACCTTCAGATTGCGTTGAAGGTAATCCCAATACCCATCATTTTATATGTGACAGGTTGGTTTTAAAGAGGTCAAATGGGCCCAGACTCAATGATAATAACATTCTAACTCAAAAATTTGGACTAGCATGCACAATCATTTAAGGTCTGGAATCAACTTCAGTCAGTAAGTTGGAGTAAGGGTGAAAAGAGGGAATACTTTGGAGAGGAGAGTGTAGAGGTATGATATGGACATCAGGTCTTGAAGCAACCTAAGGAGGAAAAAATCAAACACAAGATCCTCTTGGATTCAAATTTCAAGGAAACTGAAAGAAATTATAACAACACTATAATCAAAAACTTCATCATAACACAATTACAACAATTCATGTGAATCAGTCATTCATGAACTCTCTCGGTATCAGAGGCAAATAATATGGAGCAAGAAAGCTGACTTAGATTAACCAAGATGTCTCAAAAACAAATACATAACTAGAGAATCAATGTTCTTCATAAAAATATTACAATAGCATGGAGCCTAGCTCAACCATTCAACCTTAATAAAATATTAGAACTATCTATATATACTAAAAACTATTGCAACTACCAAGAGCGTAATCGAGACCCTGCATTTATAATTTCCAATCAGTGCCCTCTCTGTCAGACTGTGAAGGCCTTCTTATGTCAGATGCAAGACAGGCGCAGTTATGCATTTTACAGGAAAATCCAACCACGAGGAAGCTTCGATGGATAGTCTACCTTCATGACTGCTCTCTGCAACGCTTTCCATTTATGGGGTGAGACGAGGTCTCAAATGTCACCCCCATTTTCAATAACTTCCTTCATTTGGATTAGGACGAGTCCTGACACCCATGAATGCTTCAAGGCGGTGCCCACGACTTCTTCAAGTCAATCCTGACGCCTTGAGGCTCTGCAAATCTCCGTGAAATCGACGCCCTTTCCTTCTCGTTCTTGGTGTCAGCCTCTTCATCATGTGACCCTAGGCCACAACCTCGCGCTTAGCTCCCAAGTGTTTTGATATTTCGCATTTCAAGAGTTTTCACCTCACTTGTCTCCAGCTTTCCCGATGCCCAAAATTGCGAAATGGCCTTTTCAAATCGATGGTTAGATCTGCTTTGAATTTGACGACCAATATTATCTTCTCGAAAACCCGAGTCACCAGCTATGCGATGGGTGCTAAACCTTCCTCTTGGACCCACTGCTCATATGACCTCAGGTCGTGACCCTGGGCCTAGCTCCTAGGTGTTTCACGCTTTCGCGTTTCGTGAACTTGCATTGTGCTCCATGCTAAGAACCCCGATTCGTGAAATCGTGACTTTCGGATCCGATGCCACGCATCCCTTTGGATTGGACGACCCAGATCATTTTGTGATTTTGCATTTCATGAGTCCTCATGACTCTTCCCTTTGACCTTTACATTCCACAAGTCAGTGAAATTTTGATCTCTCGACACGTACCCTCTGCAGCACCAACGACTAGGATCGACCTCGCGACTTCGGGCCTCTGTCTGTCGTTAAACTCAACGTAAATTTATATCTCGATCACCTGATGGCCATCGATCCGATCTGCCTGATGGATCTCCGCCGTTGGAAATTGATCTTGCTCCCTCGCTTGATTTTCTTTTATATCAGACTTCTTCAAGTGTTGCGCTTGGTGTTCACAACTGCGACCTATGAACAATTTCTTGGATGACTAGTTGAAGGCTCAGATAAGCATAGGATCAATGACAGAGGTAAAGAGAGAAGTGCTTGACTTAAGGGAAAACACAAAGTCTTAGGGCTGATACTCTTCAGGCAAGCCGACAAGGAAAATAGGTCGATCAAATGGGTGAAGGCAAACAGAAGAAAACTACAAGCCGAGAGGAAAAACTTGTGATTGGGTTTGCAAAAAGAGGAGAAACATGCAAAATTACAGACCTAGGTAGAAACCATAGACCCACAAGACTTTGAAAAGTTTATGTGATAACAGGTTGAAGTAGTTAAACCAACTCATTAGTTAAGTTAATTAAAAGACTCAACTAACTTTAGTTAGGGGGACTAGTATTAATTATAATAAGGGTCATAAATAGACAATAACTTGTAGGTGGGACCCCTTGTGACTCCTTATAGTTGATAACAATCATAACAATCATAACAATCATAACATAATCCATTAGTTAAGAAAACACACCTCCTTGTGCCTCCCATCAACCTCTTTACTTTTGGTAATTTTAGCTCATGAAAATTGAAATTATTTCAAAAATAATACTGATATATCCAAAATAAAACATGTTGTCCAAAATCCCTGAAGTCCACTGTCATAAAACAATAAATAACAAAAAAATCAGAAGCCATATTTTCCAGTCTGTGATGCAACCCTTCTTTGGTTGCTTCTGTCACCTCTTGACTTTCCTGAATTTGCCTTGGGTTGGGCAGAGCCTTTAGGCTTTATCTCACTGATCACATGGGAACAATCATCCCTCAAATGCATCCGTGAAGACATGAATTTGTCAGAGTAATCGGAGGGTGAGGAAGGGGCAACAATAGCTTTTCCTTTATCAAATGCATGGTGGGCTTCAGTCTTCAATCTCTTGCTAGCATGGGAGGATTGCACTGACGATTGATTAGGGGAAGCTTGGGAAATGGGGTCCAAAGGTGGAGGAGAGGGCAAAGTCAAGTTGGGCCAGCCACGGTGTTGGGAGATTGTCGGTTGAACAATCTCCTTCCACCCATCATTTTCAAAGACTTCAGGCTGTAAAGAGACATGGGGAGGCACATGGATGTCGGGGGCTTGTGGGGCTTGGAAAGGAGGCATTTCAGACCTAGGTCGAGCTATTCCCTACCCAATCCAATCAAATAATCTTGCATGAAACATTTGACCAAGCTATTCTGAATCAGCGTCAAAATGTATAGAGAACCTGGGCCTTCTTGGGCCTCGGTTCCAGTTACCTCTACCTCTGTTTCCTCAGCCATGGCTTCCCCGACTGGAAAAACTCATCCTGCATGTGTAATCGATTAGAAAATAGTCTTTAAATAGCTATGCATGACAACTCTTAAAAATATGAAATAGATTTGGCTCAGAATGTATCAGGCTCATGCAATCCAATCCATACAAATTGTTTTAATATTAATCAACGAGCAGGGGGGGGTGAAAAATGTTCAGGGATACATGAGGTGTTTGTAATTAGAAAAAATATGATATAATGAAAGGGGAGAGATATGGTCACTGCTCAATGATAACAACAATCAACCATAAGAAAACTAATAAACCTCACTCCAATCCACAGAAAATTCTGCCACTTTTATCCAATCTAACACAAAATTTCCCTTGACTGTAATCAATCTCGGAACAGGGGGTGAGAAATGAATATGGGATATGTGAAGGGTTTGTAATTAGCGGAAAATGAGATAACGAGAGGGGAGAAGAAAAGCGATTACTGTTCATGAGACTAATCAAGTAATCCATAAAACATTCTGTAGTAAGAAAGATGCACCAACCAACAATCATCATGACTGAAAATAATTACTGTGTACTTAGCTAGTTCATTGTCCAAACAAAATATCCAACACAGTGCCATCATTAAAGGTAAGTATTTCACACAATTTGTAAGAGGTTTTGTTCCCTTTATTCACACATTCTGCATTTTATAACAGTCAACAACAACACTCATTTCCAAACTGTAATCATTAACATCCACCACTACCATACATTTCTTCAATCCACATCTATATTAAAAATCATGTCTCCAAAATAATAATGAAGTCATTATTACTGTAATAGAGTCCATAAAAAATGAAATAATGTTTTTTCACATATATATATGCAGTAAAATAACCAAATTGCCATGCCTGAAATGACAATTTATTATGTAACCAACAATCATCATTTAGACACGGGCTATGTAGAAGTAAATTTTCGAAACTATGTAGCCATGCCATTGTAAAACAAAACATATCAATGCAACTTAAAACTCGAGCCAAATATCCAAGACGACTGTCATCAACAATGATCAATTGCAATAAATAATGCACTTAAAACTCAGTGGGAATCACAGAGCATAAAACAAGTCATCCATACTACACACGGTGCACAACTGAGAGAATCCCATACTGTAATATTTCCAGTAATCACACAACAACATATGACCACGACCTAACTCAAAACATCATCTATAGGACGCGACCTGTGTGGGCGACCCTGAGCATGAATGACCAATGTCAGCCATCAACCAAATCACCATAAGTGCAAAACTAGTGACTGTACGTTCACCACTGTGGTAAGAAAAACCAATCAACCGAACAAGCCATGGTAACTATGTATACCAACACACCCAATTGAAATGGGCAGAGGCCCTTTCATTAAAAATAGTTGAGTTTTTTGACATCAGGCTGGTGACTGTGACTTTTTAGAGGTGCAAATTGGCAATGCAAGGCTCATGCTATTATCACAGAGGCAGTGACGAAAAGCCGTACCAACCGACTGCTACATGACCAACAGGTGAACCTGCATTCAAAGTAATAGACCATAATAATCTTAACAAGCTTGACAGACTCCCTATGCAACTCCATTTTGGAGGGTTAAGGGTTTTCACAGTAGCCATCACAAGAGGAAAGGCATCAACTATAGTGAAACTTCGAAGCTAAAGGCGTACACACAAGGAGGACTATGACGCTTGTGAACGAGAGGCAGTTCCTTGAAAGGTCTGAATAAGAAAACAAGGCTCTAGTTAAACCCAAGAATCACGAAGACAACCATCCAACCATGATTGAAAAACCCTTTAACAAAATGTAGTGGTAACAAAAGCTATTACCCCAGAAGACCACCAACTCTGATGAACTAAAAAAAATTTATAAGCAGAACCATCCATTTTCCATTCAAAACCAAAATTCCACACGGTTGCAGCACTTAGGACAAACACAAACCCACAAAACTGAGCCAAAAACATTTCATAACGAGAGTGAAGTCAAGAATGGCTAAAAGAGACATACCTGTTAATCGAAAACCTTAAGACGAGAGGTGGCCAAGTGGTTTCACCCTGCTAAAAATCCAGAGCGTGAACACAACAACCAGATCAAACAATAGTCTGATTAGGGTGGCGGCCAACGGGAAGTGTAAAGGTGATGTGTAGTAAATGCACGTCGCCTCCACCCATATCTCATTTACTCCATGGTACATGCCAACGAGCCCCCCTTAACACCCTTAATCAATCCATGCATCGAGAATATCAACCATTTAAACCATAGCATAATCCAAGTTCTACATAACAATTCAACCATTCGTGTGGTTACCTTGCCAAATGCGCCACCCAGCTTCATATCCCCAATATAACTCAAATAAATTGCTTGACCACTATACAATCTAAACGATCATGTATAGAATCATCACCAATAATGTGATCAACATCAATCCGAACCCTAACATAATCACCAAAAAAATCGCAAAGCCATTACTCCCATGAGCCACCAACATTTATAACATATGTATATCAGCTATCGGTTCCATTAACCAATGCATAACCATTGTATTATTACATTGCCAAAATGCGCCACCAAAATTTCCACCATATGCATATATATAAAAAAATGTTATTTAACAATTTTTCATAGCCATTTTCTTGTTAGCTAGGACTTAACCATTATCAACAAGTATTTTCATGCATATAGTATTGCAGAGCTAGGTTTCTTTTGCATTAGATATAGTATTTTTCTTTTCCTCAAAATTCCTTTCTGCAATTTTCACTAACATTTTTTTTATGCAGGTGCGAGAAGAACAAATACCATAAATGAATAGCAGGCTGTAGTATCATGAAGGAACAACATCTCAAGGCTGAACTCATATCAATGAAAACCATATTCTCATTAACCATGTAAACCTTTGTAGCACCTCATCATCGCTTTCAAAATAAACATATATGATCTTCAAAAGTTCAAGGGGGTCCCACCTACTAGCATTATTTAGTCTTCTATAATAATAGGCTTTAGCAACATTTTGCGGGCGAAATTACTTTAAGGTTTTCAATCGTCAACAAACTGGCGACTCCACAAGGAAATTTGTTTTCAACAGATTGGAACTCATAACTCATGGTTTCACAAATCAAGGATAGTAATCTCAAGAATACATAACTCGAATGATTATGCAACAAGGGGAAGTGAGCGGATTTAATGGAAAGATGAACGAGAATTTAGGAATAACTCATGAAAAGTGTTATGTATGAGGGGTTTTACCACTGTATGCATAATCATTTGATTCTAATATGATCTTAACTTGAAAGAGGGAGACTTATAGATTTTCTCTTAAGATCTCGATGGATGAAGTGTTGGATCATGTTTTCATTGATGCCAATGGTTTGATTACTTGGGAGATTGTTGGATCATATGTCATTGATGTAAATGGTTTGGTTTGATTGATGCCATTGATTGATGTCAAGTAATTAATTGATATGATGCCCTTGATGAGAATATTATATGTACAAGTGGAAACCAATCGATGCAAAGATGAATCATTATTGTCTCATCATGGTTGATAAGGTAAACAAATGGATGAACTCCAAAGTGGTCCCCTTATGCTGAAAGCCCTCATGGGAAGACGCTTTATGGAATGAGTTATCCTAAAAGAATGGATGGAGGACCCATGCTTGTATGTGGAATAATGAGATGAAGATCAATGAAGTTGTTGGTGAAACTATCCTAGATGGATAGTGCTTGACATGCCATTTCCGGTGGTATGTGGAATGTCACATAACTCCTCACGGTTTGAGAGTTATGGTCTTATGAAGTTGGAGGACCCCCATATGATGGCTTGAAGCCCCAAAAGGTCAAAGAAGTAAAAGTACTTGAAAAGAAGAAATCATTATTTAAATGATAAAGTAAAGTGACAAAATCAAGATGGCTTATTTAAATGATAAAGAAAAGTGACAAAATCAAGAAGGAATATTTAAATGATAAAGTATTGGAGAACTTTCTATTCATGGAAAATGGTTAACCCTAAAATAAGGAAAATGGGTTAAGAGACCTAGAAATGGGTTAAGTAACCTAAAAATGGGTTAAGTGACCTAGAATATGAAAGTATAAATAAGAAGCTAGGATCTCTTGTAAATAGCACATTTTTAAGTGAGAATCCTTTATGGATCAATGGAGAGCTTCTTGGTAATATCTTTTGGAGTATTGATGGAGAGCTTCTTGTGAGAGAATCTTATTGGTGTGGATCTCTTGAGCATGATTGAAGATCTATTCTGAGGAAGAGAGCGAGAGGAGGATCTCATGGACGCATCAAAGTTTCGGCAATATCGGAGATCTTGACAGCAAAAGTCTCGGAGTCACAGAAAACCCTATTTTCTGATGTACACGCGGGCTGTCTGTGTATAGGGTGCGGGTACACGCGGGCTGGCTGTGTATAGGGTGAGTGTACACGCGGGTTGACTGTGTACAGGGAGTGTGGACTCAATAAAATCATGGAGATTTGTCTTTGAGCTGGTGCCAAGCTCTTGGATGATGAGGCATGTTCCATATCTGCATTCTATGGCCTCAGATCTATCACTCAGACACTGGTATGGTTACATTATTGTCTTGATAGATGTTATTGTTTGATATGTTGTGAATTCTTAGGGCATTCTTGGTATGGATTCTATGATGTGGCTCAATTTAGTTGATTTGATGAATGGAGTGAGCAACACTCTTGTGATTCAGTAGCGACATGATTGCTATGGTACACTTGTTGCTTATGCATGATTGAGATAACATTCATATTGATTTGTTGTGGAGCATGAGCAAGCTATTGGAGAGCTTGGATGTATTGTGACTGGCTGTGGGTCAGTCTGGACAGTGGAAGACAGAAGAGAAAGTGATTGCAGGTTGCAGAGGATCTGAGCATGTGAAGCAAAGCAGAACCCTAAGTGCTCAAGAGTAGATGCTTGTTGCATTATACACTGGCCGCGTTCACACGCGGGCTGTAGTGAGCTAGAGCGTGTTCACACGCGGGCTGCACTACTAACAGGTCACGTACCTGTTGATAGATTGATATCTGTTGAGGATTGTTTCCTCATCTCAGTTGATGCTGAGGGTGTAAGTTGAGTCTTGCATATAGAGCTGGTGCTCTTGTAGAGTTGTACTCTATTCAGTTGTTGCTGATAAACCCAAGGATTGTAGTCCGTAATAAAAAGAAAATTGTACAAACATCTTGTGTTCTTTATGTCCATTATGATGATGACTTGTTGATGATATATTACTAATATATGATGTTGATATGTGCCTACATCTAACTGGTTATAAATGACAGCAATGAATAAGTTTTGTGCAAGAGGGAAGTTTTGGGAAAGAGATCCCCACACTCATTCACCCCCCCTCTAAGTGTGGTAGGTGTGTCCAACAATTGGTATCAGAGTAGGCCTTCACTACAAGCCTTAAGAAGCTTGAAGGAGATCCATAGACACACAAATGGATGATGAAGTTCCAATCCTTGATGAGGAAAACTATTCTACTTGGAGAATAGAGATGAGAGNGCTCAAAGGGAAGGAAAGAAGAATGATGCATTGGCTCTCAAGACAATTCTTAGTGGACTCTCAAGCCCTATCAAAGAGAGCATGGGACAATGCACTTCCGCCAAGGAACTATGGCTAAAGCTAGAAGAGACATATCAAAGCAATGAAGAGAAAGAAGAAATTGAAGACCACTCCATCAAGATCATCAAAGGTAAAGAATCATCAAAAACTCTTGAACGCATTATTTCTAAATGTGATTTTGAAAATATTTCAAGTGAAGATAAAGAATCAAGTGATAATAGCACAATGGAAGATCTTGAAAACATTTCAAGTGAAGATAAAGAATCAAAGGAAGATCTTGAAGACATTTCAAATGAAGGCAAAGAAGTATGTGTTGATGTTGGCAAAAAGGAAGATCATGAGGATATTTCAAATGAAGGTAAAGAACACTCTAAATCCCTTGAATGCAATAATGATGATGATGAATTTTTCTCTACAAGTGAAGAAGAAGATGTAGATATAGTTTGTGTAAAGTTTGATGGTATTTATCCCATGAAAAGAATAGAAGGAAATCTATTAAAACTTCAAAAGGAAATTGAAGAGGGTTTATACATGTATATAAGTGATCATTTTTATACACACTATAACTATCTTTCAGATAACACTAAGAAGTTTCTTAGGAGGAGTCAAAGGCACATCTTGAAGTTAAAGGAAATGCTTAAAGAATAAGAAGAGAGTTCTAAATTAGAAGAAAAGGAAAAGAAAATCACATTAGTAAGGAATGAAAAAGAAGACATGAATATAGATGATGAGATTAGTAAAAGTTATGAAACTATTGTCCATCTCAAGACCCAAATTGAAGAAGCTAAAAGGATAGAGGAACTCTTGAAGATTCAAATAAATGAAAAGGAAGATTCATGTTGCAAATTAGAAGTTGAAATTGTTGACCTTAGAAAGAAGGTGGAAAAGTCAAACAAATTCTTGAATAGCTCATGAATCTTGGATGAGATCTTGGAAAGTCAAAGACCATCATGTGATAAATCAGGTCTTGGATACAAAGGAGAAGATAAGCATGCTGAAGCTAGCACCTCAAAGAAGCATGAGGTAAGTCCATCAAAGAAGGAAGACAATGTTGCAAAACAACCATCTACACAAGGCAAAGAAAATTTCAAAAAAACAAAGCAAGGAAGAAATCAAGAAGCCATTATTGAGACACCAAAGCAAAGGTATGAAAGTGTTTTTCATGGGTATTGTTATTCATGTAATGGATATGGTCACAAATATTTTGAGTGTAGATCTTATATAAGAAGATACAATGGAAGATTTCATAACACCATGAGGTGTTGGAGATGCGATCAAATAGGACATATTGCTGTTCACTGTAACTCTATGAGATGCTACAGCTGTAGTGGATTTGGCCACAAATCCCAGGAGTGTTGGAACACAATAAGAAAGTCCATGATGAGGACTTCACATAGCATGGCTAGAAGAAGGAATGAAGTAAGAAAGGGAGACATCTTTGAAAAGATGGATACTCAGAGCTCAAGTTCTGAAGAGAAGGGTCATCTACAGAAGTGGGTGAAGAAGACAGAGCAGCCAGATCATATTGAAAGATTGAAGGAAAGTTCAAATGTGTCATCTACTAAGGCACACGCAGGCAACGGTGGTGACAGTCGCATGTACACGCGTTCTGACCTTGAATAGGTCGCGTACACACGCGCTCAGTTATGCAGCAGGCCGCGTGTCTGTTGAAAAGCCTTGGGAAAAAGGCAATGCACATGGCTTGGAGTTTGATGTGATGGTATATCTCTGTACTGCAGAGTCTGACATTGTTTATTGCAGGTTCTGACATTGTTTGTTGCAGGTTTTCATGGTTCTAAGTGAGATCACGCAAGGTTATGATATAAAAATTATCTTGGGTGCATGGAACTAACCCAAGAGTATGGATTGATGTTAATGAAATGCTCATCTATTGGATTATGTAAAATAATATGGTGGTATACATGGCTGGTACATATTATGATTGGTAGATGCACATTGGTTGGATCATATTGGTAGATGCACATGGTTGGCATATTGGTAGATGCACATGTTTGGCATAATTGATGTTGGCATATGGTGGATACATTTTGTGGATGATATTGGCACATTGTTTGATGTACATGGGTGTTGTGCATGGTGGACACATTTTTGGTACATGATGTACTTGGTGGATATATTATTCATGATTCTCTATTTCATTGATGACATATCTTTTGTTTCATGATGTATGGTATGGCACAAGTTTGATTCATGAACAGGTCCAAGGATCGTCATATGGTAGCACATTGTTCATCTTGCAGAGAAGATAGGGGGAGACATACCCTTAGGGGGAGTCATTCTTCCTCCCATTATTCTAGGAGAAGATATTTATCAGATGCATACCTAGAAAAGAGACCTATATTTGAAGAAAGAGCACAGAGGCATATTTCCAGGAGGAGCAATGATGACAGGGGGAGTATGTTCAATGTATTTTCAACATTACATCAGATTGATATCCCTTGTACAAAAGGAGAGATTATACAGCAACAACAAGATAGGGGGAGCAGCCCCAAGAGGAGAATGGCCCTTTTCCATTGATGTCAAAGGGGGAGAGATAATCACATTGATGTGATTGATGTTTATTGATGGGAGAGATTGATATAGAGAGATACTCATATTGACTATTAATGTAGAGCATGCCTTGTCTACATGTTGACATCAATAATTGGTAATTGGAGTTGACATCAATGTTGGTATTGCCATCAATGCCAAAGGGGGAGATTCTTGAATCATGTTGTCATTGATGCCAATGGTTTGATTACTTGGGAGATTGTTGGATCACATGTCATTGATGTAAATGGTTTGGTTTGATTGATGTCAAGTAATTAATTGATATGATGCCCTTGATGAGAATGTTATATGTCCAAGTGGAAACCAATCGATGCAAAGATGAATCATTATTGTCTCATCATGGTTGATAAGGTAAACAAATGGATGAACTCCAAAGTGGTCCCCTTATGGTGAAAGCCCTCACGGGAAGAC
>JASDQU010010025.1:172000-212155 GCA_032191745.1 Picea mariana | reverse complement strand
AAGATGGATTATTTAAATGATAAAGAAAAGTGACAAAATCAAGAAGGAATATTTAAATGATAAAGTATTGGAGAACTTTCTATTCATGGAAAGTGGTTAACCCTAAAATAAGGAAAATGGGTTAAGAGACCTAGAAATGGGTTAAGTAACCTAAAAATGGGTTAAGTGACCTAGAGTATGAAAGTATAAATAAGAAGCTAGGATCTCTTGTAAATAACACATTTTTAAGTGAGAATCCTTTATGGATCAATGGAGAGATTCTTGGTAATATCTTTTGGAGTATTGATGGAGAGCTTCTTGTGAGAGAATGTTATTGGTGTGGAGATCTTGAGCATGATTGAAGATCTATTCTGAGGAAGAGAGCAAGAGGAGGATCTCATGGACGCATCAAAGTTTCGACAATATCGGAGATCTTGACGGCAAAAGTCTCGGAGTCACAGAAAACCTTATTTTCTGATGTACAAGCGAGCTGTCTGTGTATAGGGTGTGGGTACACACGGGCTGGCTGTGTATAGGGTGAGTGTACACGTGGGCTGACTGTGTATAGGGAGTGTGGACTCAATAAAATCATGGAGATTTATGTTTGAGCTGGTGGCAAGCTCTTGGATGATGAGGCAGGTTCCAGATCTGCATTCTATGGCCTCAGATCTATCACTCAGACACTGGTATGGTTACATTATTGTATTGATAGATGTTATTGTTTGATATGTTGTGAATGCTTAGGGCATTCTTGGTATGGATTCTATGATGTGGCTCAATTTGGTTGATTTGATGAATGGAGTGAGCAACACTCTTGTGATTTAGCAGCGACATGATTGCTATGGTACACTTGTTTCTTATGCATGATTGAGATAGCATTCATATTGATTTGTTGTGGAGCATGAGAAAGCTATTGGAGTGATCCGAAATCGGATCCAGAAGCCTGACAAGGCTTGAAAAATGCTCAAAAATGAAAGTGCTCGGAATGCGACGAAACCTGTGCCATTGCTTCCGTCTCGTCTTCCTGATTCCAATGGTATATTTACTTTGTCAAACGGGCTCTGTATGGAGAAGATATCGTGTTCTGTCCGATAAGTCAAATAGGCAAAAAAAAAATTGCTGACTGTGCAGTCCGTACAGTCCGTACGGATGCTGACGTGGCATGTCCGTATGCTGATGTGGCAGGTTGGTACATGCGACATGTGGCAGCTCCAGGAGATGACACGTGTCAGGCAGATTTGGACATTTGGGCGTACAGTTGGACCTATCCCGAGGTGACACGTGTCACCAATGGAAGGGTGACACGTGGCACAGATGACGTCAACATATGACGTGGCGACCGTATGATGATGTGGCATGTGATGACATGGCAGAGTCTGGTTGGCAGTTGGGAGCGAATGATATCTTGACATGTGGCAGTTTTCTAGTCAATGATTGGGTGCCACGTGGCCCAATCATGGGCTGCCACGTGGCACCCCGGAATTGGCTAATGGGTTGTATGTAAAATTATGGGAGTCCGCGGGGTTCGACCCCCGGACCTCCCCCACTATGTAAGGCCTTCACAAACCTCCGTCCGACCACTATACCGCTGCATTGTTCTTGTTATAACTATGTATTTTAATGTATTTGAATTGCATATAATGTACATATGGGCGGGGTCGGGCCGGGGCTTAGCCCCGGCCCGTGGTCGTTTGAAGTGTTTTATGACTGTGTTATATATATATATCCCGACAGTTGTGTGCGCGTGGGTTTATAACACATAGCCATGGTTTTTATATATTGCATATGACTGCGACCTTAACAGAAGCGCAGGGGGATTTAACAGTTACAACGGTTTTTTAACCACTTTTTGCCCATATGCTCTGATACCACTTGATCCGTAGGATCTTTTAATGACTTATGGTTGAGTTTTTAATTTTGCATGCGTTAATTAACCATTTGAGAAAACTTAGTGAAAAATGAAGAAAGAAGAGGAATTATAACAACCATATACATATGTGCAGATCTGAAATGCAATAAAAGACAACAAACCATAACACGCAGATTGATAACGGAGTTCGGCACAACTTTGCCTACGTCTCTGGGCCTTTTCTCTGTGGGGAAGGCTTCTTTATTTCTGCTCAAAAGCTCAAAAGTACATCGCTGCAATGCCAAATGGCTACAAGACTGATCTGGTCATGTTTGTCCAGATCTCAAGAACCCTGCAAAGAAAATGGCATGCAAAACGGACGTCTGGAGCTCCCAGAAATGGTACGACAGCGTCTCCTCCTCAAAAGATTCTCTGCCTCAAAATGGATTTATCTTGGTTTCCCTCCAGTATAACTCTGCTCTGACTGCTCTAATGGCTTCGAAGCATCCAAAAACCCCTATCTGGGCTCTTTCAGCACCTCAATCGGTCAAAAAACAAAGAAGTTAGGCCTCCTGGAAGTTTTCCCCTTCAAGCTTGCTGTCATAGGTTCTACAAAATGCACCCTCCTTGTTTGAACTTGGCTCACACGCAATATAAGGTGTGAAAACCCAGCACCAGGTGCAACCATGCCAACGGTGCAAACCGTAGAACGGTTAGGGCACCTCCAGCCCCTAACCGCCTAGCACCTGGGCATATGGGTCAAGTGACCATTCGTATGGGAAAAAAGTGGTTAAAAAACCGTTGTAACTGTTAACTCCCCCCGCGCTCCTGTTAAGGTCGCAGTCATATGCAATATATAAAAACCATGGCTATGTGTTGTAAACCTGCGCGCACACAACTGTCGGGCTATATATATATAACACGGTCATATAACACTTCAAACGACCACGGGCTGGGGCTAAGCCCCGACCCGACCTCGCCCATATGTACATTATATGAAATTCAAATACATTAAAATACATAGTTATAACAAGAACAATGCGGCGGTATAGTGGTCGGACGGAGGTTTGTGAAGGCTTTACATAGTGGGGGAGGTCCGGGGGTCGAACCCCATGGACTCCCATAATTTTACATACAATCCATTAGCTAATTCCGGGGTGCCATGTGGCAGCCCATGATTGGGCCACGTGGCACCCAATCATTGACCAGAAAACTACCACATGTCAAGATATCATTCGCTCCCAACTACCAACCAGACTCTGCCATGTCATCACATGCCACATCATCGTAAGGTCGCCACGTCAGATGTTGACGTCATCCGTGCCACGTGTCACCCTTCCAGTGGTGACACGTGTCACCTCGGGATAGGTCCAACTGTATGCCCAAATGTCCAAATCTGCCTGACATGTGTCGTCTCCTAGAGCTGCCACTTGTCGCCTATATGAACCTACCATGTCAGCGTACGTACATGCCACATCAGCGTCCGTACGGACTGTACGAACTGCACAGTCAGCAATTTTTTTTTTCCGTATTTGACTTATCGGACATAACGCGATATCTTCTCCATACGGAGCCCGTTTGACAAAGTAAATATACCACCAGAATCAGGAAGACGAGACAGACGCAATGGAACAGGTTTCATCGTATTCTNTCAGCAATTTTTTTTTTCCCTATTTGACTTATCGGACATAACGCGATATCTTCTCCATACGGAGCCCGTTTGACAAAGTAAATATACCACCAGAATCAGGAAGACGAGACAGACGCAATGGAACAGGTTTCATCGTATTCTAAGCACTTTCATTTTTGAGCATTTTTCAATCTCTATCAGGCTTCTGGCTCCGATTTCGGATCATGGAGAGCTTGGATGTATTGTGACTGGCTGTGGGTCAGTCTGGACAGTGGAAGACAGAAGAGAAAGTGATTGTAGGTTGCAGAGGATCTGAGCATGTGAAGCAAAGATAAACCCTAAGTGCTCAAGAGAAGACCCTTGTTGCATTATACACTGGCCGCATTCACACGCGGGCTGTAGTGAGCCAGAGCACATTCACACGCGGGCTGCACTACTGACAGGTCGTGTACCTATTGACAGATTGATATCTATTGAGGATTGTTTCCTCATCTCAGTTGATGCTAGGGTGTAAGCTGAGTCTTGCATATAGAGCTGGTGCTCTTGTAGAGTTGTACTCTATTTAGTTGTTGCTGATAAACCCAAGGATTGTAGTCCGTAATAAAAAGAAAATTGTACATACATCTTGTGTTCTTTGTGTCCATTATGATGATGACTTGTTGATGATATATTACTAATATATGATGCTGATATGTGCCTACATCTAACTGGTTATAAATGAGAGCAATGAATAAGTTTTGTGCAAGAGGGAAGTTTTGGGAAAAAGAGCCCCACACTCATTCACCCCCCCTCTAAGTGTGGTAGGTGTGTCCAACATGAAGAAATGGCAAGAAGAAGCGGGAAACAACCAATTCCTCATAAGATATTAGCGGAAATATGTAACAAATTCAAGGGCCCTTCAGTGGAGAGATCATAGCAGTTGTGCAAGCTTGATTGTTATTGACTAACATTGATTTGTAGGAGTGTCACTGTGGCATAATTGATCCAACAATATAACTTGGCCAAATACTAAAAGATGATAAAGACAAAATCGCAACATAAGTAATAATGCAGAAATCAAAACAACAATAGTGAAAGACAGAAATAAAACTCAAGAAAAAAAAACTCAGCTTAGAAAGCAAAAATCAAAGTGTCGTAAGGCAGAAAAAGGAAGCACAAAAAATTGAAAACAAAGCTAAGATACTAATATACAAAAAGATCCAATCAGCAAAAAAAAACTTTTCATGCTGGTCCCTCGCAATACTTCAAGCGAGGACTGTTAGTGTTGTGAGAAAACCGTTGTCTCTGTAATTCCTTTAAAATTTCCAAGTTAGTGTCCAAGACAAAAGTAATATGGAAATGACCCAACACTTGACATTTTGACATAACTATCAACCTTTTGACGCATATGATTAAATCATCAAGATAAACATGGAGACTAACCAATTCATCGAAAGTTGTGTGTATAGGCCTTTTTAAGGCGATACCGGTATCAAATAAGCCAGAAGGCCGGCAACTATAACACATAGTATCGCAATTTGTAATAAAAGTGGTTTTGTGAATATTTGCCCCTTTTACCTTGGTCTAATTGTAACCAAACAAACTTTCAAGTAAGGGATCCAAGTGTAACTCTACAACCTATTGCATAAATCTTTTCATGCTGAGAGGGGGGAAATGATTTCTCATAATTGCTTGCCTGAAAGTTTGAAGACTAATGCAGGCTCTAATATTATCAATGGTCTTCGAAGCAGGTTCCATTTTGAAAACCCATTTAGGGTGGACTAAAAAAAACATTTCAATCCTTAAGAAATTCCTCGACTCCCTACGAAAGGTTGCTTTCAGTGCAGAGTTAACAAGTCTGTGTTTTTGCCTAGCTAGTTTCATGATATGTTGAACAAGACCTGGATCAAAACCACAAAGATCCACATTAAACCAAGAAAAAACCTTTTCAAATCCACCAAGTAACTCAACAAACCTCAACCACCTTCAACTGTAACACCTCTTCTTCCTGTTTTTATTTGTTGCCTACAACATTAAAGGAAAACGAACCCTCGAAAGGAGTCAAGCCTTCATGAATTTTATTATTTTCCATGGATATAATTTCCTCAGGCTTAAGAGGTTCATCTTGGATGATAGCACAAATTCTCTCATCATCAGGGAGGGCCTCCCAAGATCCTACATGGCCAAGAATATGTGGATGATACAGCAGTTGAAAAGCACAATCAGGCTTGTGAGGCGAAAGTTGCTGATTAGGGGAGGTTGCAAAGACAACTAACCGATCAGCCATGGAATTCAACTCCTTCTTCACATGAGTGATGTTGAAAGATAGAAAGTTCGAGACAAGTGCCCAAACAGTTTGGGAGTATTATTCTATCATCTCGTTGCTAGGAGAGCATATCTTGCGTATTACGTTCACGACAAGCTCAGAACTCCCCAAAACTAAAAGATGACCACAACCAAGGTTAAGGGCGTTCTCAATGCCTAATAATAAAGCTTCAAAATCAGTGACATTATTCGAACATGCAAACTCTAACCTGTAGGACAGATTATGAATTTTTCCTGCAGAAGAAACCAAGGTAATGCCAGCCCCATTTCCTTCACTAGAGTATGAACCATCAAAGTGCATATGCCATAAATCATTATCCAAATCAATTCTTTCCAAAGGAATATTATCCTCTTCAACAAAGATGGAATATACTCCTAGGTCTTCTTCGATATAATTTATGCTAGATTGCGGAACATTCTCTATGTAGGGTGAAATCCTTCCCTCTCTAAGGACTATGATATTCTTACCATTCCAGGGAACAGATAAATGTGTCCCATCGAGCGAGAGGTATCCACCTGTTAGGGCTTGCCAATCTCTTCCCAAGATGATTGAATAATTGCTTACAGGCATATCAATCGCCTGGATGTTGAGGGTTGTCCTTATCTTGAGGTGAGCGCATAAAACCAAGGTTACATCTTTAATCTCGCCTATGGTTGTTTGTTGTAGACTATTATAGGAGAGCATGCTTCGGGCGTTTTCATTGGTACAAGATAAGCCTAGATCTTCCATAATAATCTTCGACATAACAATTGGGCCCGAACCACCATCAATGAGGCAACAATGTGCGATTTTATCCATGATCTTTACAAAGATATAAAAAGGGGTTTTTTTTTATAGGGTATCTGAAGTTATGTACACCTACTTTATTTACAGAAGAATCCTCTTCATCTACCTCTTCGGAAATATTGGATACAACGGAAGCTTTTCCTTCCATGAATTGTTTCAGATGCATCTGTTGTTCAGGGATGACAACCATGTTTAGGAGGGTTGCATATGCCTTAATGTTGGCCAATTGATTCGAGATATTGTATTTGGAAGAGGGGAGAGAGGGAGTGATTCCTTGACTCTTAGGAATTTTAGGAATCTGGGGCGGAACAACGATTGAGGATGAACTCGGGCTAGAAGAACTGGGAGGAGGGTCAAACTTTCCTTTTGGGGCATAGGCTTTGTTTCTGGTATTGATAACCATGACATCTTATGGCTCAGAAACATCTAGGACAACGATAGTGGATTTTGGTCTTTTACCAAAGATCTTGTCTCTGGCACTCTTCCTTACCTCACATGTGGTTTCTTCATGGTGTTCCTCGCAAAAGTTACACCAACTCCTAGGCAGGATAGCTTTGGGCAGAAAATTATTTTCAACCAGACTTCTAAAAGAAGGAGCAGAAGAGGATGAAGCTCCAGGGGCGAGAGGGGAGATAGTACCTTTCTGCTAAAATGCTATCATATGATTGTTCATATATTGTACTAGCTGTAAGAGATCAGACATGTTTGTCTATCTAACTGATTCTCCCTGGGGTAGACCAGTTCGTTCAAGTTGCTCTTCGTACTCTGAACAAGTGTGCAGAGTGGAACCGAGATTATCAATGGCTTTTTCTTCAAGCCTGTGATGGTAAGGAGAAGGCAATGCATTGTAGTAATGCATGAAGGTGACTTGGTTATGAGGGTAGATAAGTTCGGGGATTTGATTATACAACTTGGTGAAACACAAGTTGAAAGACCTAATGGTCTCACCATCTTTGTAAGCGACGTTGTTGTACTCCCTGAACTTCTTAGTGGGGATTTTGGATTGCCCGTACGTGGATATGAACCAATAAATCAACTCCTCCCAAGTAAACAGGATCTTAGGAGGAAGGTCAAAAAAGTTAGCCCCAGCCTTTACTTCCAACGAATTTATGAACAAGCACATGTAGGTGTCATTGTCATTAGCCCCTATGTTATGAAAAGCATTAGAAAATGCCACTAGGTGCTCATTAGTACTGACAGTGTTATTTCCTGAAAACTTAGGCAGATGCTCTTTAAACTTCGGAAGTGGGCAAGTAGCAAGTGCTAGGTTAAGAGGAGAGGACACGTGCCACGGTGTGATTGTGGCATATTCTTCGAACTGAAAAAGCCCATACTTTTTAATGACTTTGGTGGGGTTTGTAGTAGATTGGATAGGGATATGGTGGTTATACAAGCTACCAATCACTGATGATGATGAAGATAACAATTTGTAAGAGGTTCTGTTCCCTTCATCTACACAATCTGCATTCCATAACAATTAACAACAATACCCATTTCCAATCACATAACTATTGCCATGTATTTATTCAATCCACAACTCTACACAAAGTCATGTTTTCAAAATAATAATGAAGTCATTATTACTGCAATAGAGCCCATCAAAAATGCGATGATATTCGTTCACATATATATGCAATAGCCACAATAATTAAGACCAAAAAATCACACCTGAGATGATAATTAATCATACAACTAACAACCACCATTTAGACACCATCTATGCAGGAGTAATTTGCCTAGGCATTGTAATTCTACCATAAAAAAAAACAATTCAATATGATTTAAAACAGGGCCACCTATCCAGCATGACTGTTATCAATAACACGCCTACTTTAACCAATGGTCAATTGCAATAATTAACATGCTTAAAACTCAGTGGGTATCCCTGAGTATAAAAACCAACTATCCATACTACACACAATGCACAGCTAACAAAACTCAGTGCAACAATTTCACTTGACACAACAAACACACAACCACGATGATAACTTAGTATATCGTGCTAAGCTATAAGATTGCTTGGATTTATTCACGTGTGATCGACTATGCCGTGCACACTCAGGTCCATACAACCAACAACCACAAATATGTAGGGAACATACTTTCTATAATTATTCAATTCAGTAGTCATTTGACCCCAAAGAAAGCTATAGCTATCATGCCCATTATTTTACTTTGCAAAACACCATTCACAAAACATGACATGTGTGAACAACACCAAGCACTTGTAACCAATGCCAACCATCATCCAAAACATCATAAGCACAAATACTAGTGACTATATAACAACCAACAATCTGCCACTGTGGTAGGAAATCAATCAACCGAACAAGTTGTGGTGGCTATGCATACCCACACATTCAATCGAATTGGGGCAAAGGGCCTTCCATCGACACTATTGAGTTATTTGACATAAGGCTGGTGACTGTGAACTTTAGAAGTGGCATTGGCAATGTAAGGTTTATCGCTATAATCATAGAGGTAGTAACTAAATGCCATACAAACACGACTGCCACATAACCAACTGGACAGGTCTATACTCAAAATGATTGGCGATATAAAACCATCCAACACACAAGTGGTAAACCCAACAGGCCAGGCTGGTGCTCCATGTCACACTCAGACTTGTAGAGTTAACGGTTCGCACTGTGACTAACACAGGAAAGCTAGAGCCAACTTCCTTTAATGGTGACAAACCCAGATACCAGCAATGCATACACAGAGGGGACCATGGATTATTCGCGGATATATGTCAAGTTCGAGACAGGAGGTCTACCATGGAGGAGTGAGGTTCCAACCCGATCGATAGCGAAGCTTAACGCGCACAGGGTGTAACCCTTTTGGTTCTTAAAACAACCCCAACACTTAGGTGATGACGAGGCTGAGTAAGAACAAGAGAGCCATTTCGTGGCTTTTGTTGAGGAAATCGACCATTTCTCAAATGAACAAAACACAGTGATGAAGAATGCTTTCAGCTGTTAAACCCATAAAAAACCAGAGATTGGATAAGTGATGTGCACGCGTGGGGATAGCCAGCCAAGCAACCCAACAACAAAAATAACTCCCACTAAGCTAGTAGTAACAGAGAGCTATCACCAGGAAGACTGATAACTTGTAAAAACTCAAAATATTGCAGGACGAACCATCCATTTTCCATTCAAGAACCAAAATTTCACACAGTTGCAACACTCAGGAAAATACAAACCCATACATATGAGCCAGTAATCATTTCATAACCAGAGTGAAGTCAAGAATGGCCAAAAAAAAGGGCATACATGTTAATCAAAATCTTTAAGATGAGAGGTGGTCGAGCGGTTTCACCCTGCTAAAATTCTAGAGCGTGAACACAACAGTAAGATCAAACAATAGTTCGACTAGGGTGGCGTCCAACGGGAAGGGTAAAGGTGATGTGCAGTAAATGCACGTCGCCTCCACCCATACCTCATTAAATCAAATAGTACATGCCAACAATTCTCCATTAACACTATTGATCAACATGTATCGAGACTATCACCATATTAAAATCCCATAGCATGCTTACACCATAACATAATTTGGATCCCATATAATTCAGCCAATGCATAACCAATAGCACCAGTAACTTGTCAAATGTGCCATCAACATTCAAACTATCAAATGCACCATATGTATATCGGCTACATAATTCCATTACCCATTGCATGACCATTTACAATACCACTTGCCAAGTGCACCACCGACGTTTCAACCATATACATATAAATCATGTGATTCAACACAATTTCATAGCCATTCCTTGTTAGCTAGGGTTTAAAAACAATCAACAAGTATTTTTATGCATGTAGTATAGTTAGGCTAGCTTTAGAATCTTCCCTTGCAGTTTTTTTTTTCATTTCTTTCAAATCATTCACATGTGATTTTGCAGAACTGGGTTCCCTTCCCTTGCATCAGTTCTAGGATTTGCCTCTGTCAAAACTGTCCTTCATGAAAATTTTACTAACATGTTTGTTATGCAAGTGCAATGAGAACAGATAGCAATGATATATAGGTTGTAGCAACATAAAGGATCAACATTTCCAAAGCTCAACTCATACCAATAACAACAATATCTCGTCAACCAAGTAAACCATGTCACACATCATCACAACATAAAAAATGAGTAGATTTGATCTTCAATGGCTCAAGGGGGTCCCACCTACTAGTATTGTTTTATCTTATATAATAGAGGCTTTAGAAACACTTTGCGGGTGAAAATACGTTAACGTTTTCAATCGTCAACAAACTGGCGACTCCATAGGAAAATTTGTTTGTAACAGATTTAGAACTCAGAACTCATGGTTCCACAGACCAAAAACAATAATCTCAAGAAGACATCACTCGAATGATTATGCAACAGGGGGTAGCGAGCGGATTTAATGGAAAGATGACTGAGAAATGGGGAATAATTCATGGAAAGTGTTAAGTATGAGAGGTTTTACTACTGTATGCATAATCATTTAACTTTTAAGGAGGAATATTTATAGACTCGCTCTTAATATCTCAATGGATGAAGAAATGGAAAGAAGAAGCGGGAAATAACCAATTCCTTGTAAGACAACAGTGGAAAAATGTAACAATTTCAAGGGCCTTTCCAAGGAGAAATCATAATAGCTGTGTAAGCTTGATTGTTATTAACTAACAATGCTTTGCAGGAGTGTTACTATGGCAGAATTGATCCAACATTCTATATTGACCAAACAATAATAAAGACAAAATCGCAACATAAGTAATAATGCAGAAATTAAAATAGCAACAGTAAAAAACAGACATAAAACGCAGTAAGAAAATAAAACTCAACTAAAAAAAACTAGAATCAAAGTACTGTGGAGCAGAGAAAGGAAGCTCAAAACTTGAAAACAAAACTAGGCTACTAATATACAAAAATATGATCAACATTAGAACCTTTTCACGTTGGTCCTTCGCAATACTTCAAGCGAGGACTGTTAGTGCTGTAGGAAAACCATTGTCCCTGTAATTCTTTTAAAATTTTTGAGCTAGTGCTCAAGACGAAAGTAATTTGGAAACGACCCAACACCTAAAATCTTGGTGTAATTATCAACCCCTTGACGCATACGATTAAATCATCAAGATAAGCATGGAGACTAACCAATTCCTTAAAATCCGTGTATATGGGCCTTTTAAGGGCACTAATTGCATCCAAGAATCCAGAAGGCATGCAGTTGTAAGACATAGTACCGCAACTAATATGAGTGGTTTTGTGGCAATTTGCTCTTTCTACTTTGTTTTCACCGTAACCAAATAAACTGTCAAGTAAGGGCTCCCACTATGACTCTACAACCTGTTGCATAAACATCTCCCCACTGAGAGGAGGGGAAAGGTTCCTCATAATTTATTTTCTGAAAGTTCGAAGACTAACGTAGGTTCTAATATTTTCAGTGGTCTTCGAAGTAGGTTCCCAATTGGAAACCCATCTAGAGTGGACTAAAAAAAACATTTCGGCCCTTAATAATTCTCTTAACTCCTCTCGAAAGGTTGCTTTCAGTGCATAATTAACGAGTCCTTGTTTTTGCCTAGCCGGTTTCATAGTATGTTGAACAAGACCTTGATCAAAACCACAAAGATCCATATTAAACCAAGCAAAAACATTTTGAAATCCACCAAACAACTCGGTGGACCTCATCCTTTCTTTATTAGAACCCTAGACATTTATCTTAACACTCGCTTAAGATCCAGGTGTCCTAATGCTCGTATAGATGGTCTTAAACACCTTCCGTTGTAATTCCTCTTCCTTCTGTTTTTCTTTGTTGCCTCCAACAGTCAACAAAAATGAACTCTCAAGAGGGGTCAAGCCATCAGGAATCCTATTATTTTCTATGGTTATAATTTCCTCGGGCTTAAGAGTTTCATATTGGATGATAGCACAAATGCTCTCATTTCTAGGGAGGGCCTTCCAAGATCCTACATGGTCAAGAATATATGAATGATCTAGAGATTGAAAAGAACAATCAGGGCAACAAGGCAAGAGTTGCTGAGTAGGCAAGGCTGCAAATACAGCTAACCGATCAGCTATTGAATTCAACTCTTTCTTAACATGAGTGATGTTGAAAGATAGACTGTTCAAGACAAGAGTCCAAACAGTTTGGGAATATTGTTTCATTTGATCGTCGCTAGGAGAGCAAGTCCTACGCATCAGGTTCACAACAAGCTCAGAATTTCCAAAAACTGAAAGGTGACCACAACCAAGATTAAGGGCGTTCTCAATGCCTAACAAAACACTTTGAATTCAACGAAATTGCTTGAACAAGCAAACTCCAACTTGTATGACAGATTATGAATTTTCCCTACAGGAGAAACCAAGATAATGCCAGCCCCATGAACTTCACTAGAGAATGAACCATCAAAGTGCATATGCCACGTATCATCATCTAAATTGATTTTTTCCAAAGGAATGTTATCTTCCTCAGCGAATATGGAATACACTCCTAGGTCTTCTTCAATATAGTTTATGCTATATTGCGGAACACTCCCTATGTAGGCTAAAATTCTTCCCTCTCTAAGGAATATGATATTCTTACCATTCCGAGGAACGGACAAATGTGTCCCATCGTGTGAGAGGTATCCACTTGTTAGGGCTTGCCAATCTCTCCCCAAGATAATTGAATAATTTCTCACATGCATATCAATGACTTGAATGCTAAGGGTTGTCCTTATCTCAGGGTGAGCACATAAAACCAAGGTTACGTGTTTAATCTCGCCTATGATTTTTTGTTGTAAACTATTACAGGAGAGCATGCTTCTGGAATTTTTGTTTGTACAAGACAAGACTAGCTCTTCCATAATAATCTTCGACATGACACTTGGGCCTAAACCACCATCAACGAGGCAACAATGGGAAATCTTATCCATGATTTTTACAAAAATATAAAAACGGGGTTTTTGTACAGGGTATCTAAAGTTGTGTACACCTACTTTATTTACAGAAGAATCATCTTTGTCTACCTCTTCGAAAAGATTGGCTACAACAAAAGCTTTTCCTTCCATGAATTGTTTCAGATGCATCTGTTGTTTAGGGACGACAACCATGTCTAGGAGGGTTGCATTTGCTTTGATGTTGGCCAATTGATTCAAGATATTGTATTTGGAAGAGGGGGGAGGAGGAGTGATTCTTTGACTCTTAGGAATTTTAGGAACCTGGGGCACAACATCGGTTGAAGATGAGCTCGGGCTAGAAGAACTGCGGGGAGGGTCAAATTTTCCCTTGGGAGCATAGGCTTTGTTTCTAGTATTGATAACCATGACATCCTCTGGCTCTACAAATTCTATAACAACAATAGTAGCTTCTGGTCTTTTACCAAAGATCTTATCCCTAACACTCTTCTTTACCTCACACGTGGTTTCTTCGTGGTGCTCCTCGCAAAATTTACACCAACTCTGAGGCAAGATAACCTTAGGCTGAAAATTGTTTTCAACTGGATTTCTAAAAGGGGGTGTAGAAGAGGATGAAGCTCTAGGAGTGAGAGGGGAGACAATTCCCTTCCGCTCAAAAGATATCAGACGATTGTTCATATCTTGTACTAGCTGTAAGAGAGCGAACATATCTGTCTGTCTAACTGATTCTCCCTGGGGTAGACCGGTTCGTTCAAGCTGTTCCTCATATTCTGAGCAAGTGTGCAGGGTGGAACCGAGATTATCAATGGCCTTTTCCTCAAGCCTATGATGGTAGGGAGAGGGAAATGCATTGTAGTAATGCATGAAAGCGGATTGGTTCCGAGGGAAAATAAGTTTGAGAATTTGATTATACAACTTGGTGAAACGAAAATTGAAAGACTTGATGGTCTCACCATCTTTGTAAGTGACGTTATTGTATTCCCTTAACTTTTTGACAGGGCTTTTGGATTGCCCATAAGTGGATCAGAACTAATAGGTTAACTCCTCCCAAGTAGACATGATCTTAGGAGGAATGTCAAAGAAATCGGCTACAGCCTTCCCTTCCAAGGAATTGACAAATAAGCGCATGCAGGTATCATTGTCGTTGGCCCCTATGTTATAAAAAGCATTAGAAAATGCCACTAGGTGTTCATTGGTATTGACAATGTTATTTCTTGAAAAATTAGGCAAATTCTCTTTAAACTTCGGAAGCGGGCGAGTAGCAGGTGCTAGGTTTAGAGGAGAGGACACATGCCACGGTGTGGTCATGGCGTCTTCTTCGAACTAAAAAAGCCCATACTTTTTAATGACCTTGGTGGGGTTTGTAGTAGATTGGACAGGGATATGGTGGCTGTACAATCTACCAATCACCGATGACGATGAAGATTGGGAAGATGGAGCACTTCTAGTGCCACCAGAGCCACCACTAGAGGGCATCTTGTGGATGATAGATGAGGGAAAGAAAGATGAGTTTAGTGAATCAGATAAAGTTCTCCTTAGAGCACTTTGTTGGGTAGATAACACAACGTTTCTCCTTCCTATTTCAACAATAGGATTTATTTTGGGTGACAAGCCTCTTCTTCTTCTAGAAGCACAAGAATCAAAGGACATGAAATAAAAGCCAAAATTGAATAAACAAAATATTACCGTTGATTTATAGGTTGTCTACATCTAGCCTCCAATCGTTCTTGAGCACTAATATCTCGCTCAATTTCTGCCCAAGAATGGTTAAGTTCGGCACGGGTATTGGCAGTGTCTAGAATGGTGTTAAACAGGTTCAAATCAATGTTGGTCTGGTCTTGAAGATCGGGCTCAATATTGGGCTGCCTTGCAACATGAAGAGTCATTAATAGAAAAAATAATCAAAGAATCAAGTTCATAAAAGAAATATGTATCGATGAAAAATCGAGTATAAAAATTTAACCAGAGAGATATCGAAGATCTCCCCAGTATGGTTGCCAAATAAATGTTGAGGAAAAGATATGAATTGATCTTACTCAAGCATTTTTAGACTTTACTTGGCTAAAGAAAAGTAGATGGGAATATCACCCTATGTTTATAGCCAACAAAATAATATCCTAACTCACAACTATTAATTACAAGTGCTTAGGCTAGTCTTTTATCAACAAAAAGCTTGCTGGAAATTCATTTTTTATGTAATTTTCTGAACATAATAGTTGCTGAAATAAATGTAAGAACAGAAGTAAAGACACCAAGATGATAATCGAGACAATTGAGACATAAAGCAATCCTTTATTTCATTCCAATTCACCAAAGAGTCATTTTCTTTACAAAATCCCATACATAAATCTTGGACCAAAGTCAAACTTAGACATCCCCATTGGAACATACAAAAGGACCTCTGATAGAAAACCAAAACTAAACTCTAAAAGCTGGATCAGCTTGCCACAGATTGCTGCCAAATCCACTCTGCACATTAGCCTTTATCAGTCATGAAAATTAATTCACAAATAGACAAGTCTACACAGACTATCAAGAATAGATCAACACCTCTGAAAAACAAGTGTTTGAATGATTTGATTCAGCTCTGAATATTGTTGTCTACAATAAGAACCTGCTATCACAAAAGAGAATTAGGTTGTGATGAATTTATGAATGAACAAAAACTGAACTATCTCAACATAAACTCAAAGAGCAAACCTTAACATGCTTCTGCTTCTATCCCCCCTCTTGTTCCTCCCTTTTCTTTTTCTTTTAACAAATTAGAATTGGTTGAAGTAGTTGAACCAACTCATTAGTTAAGATAACTAAAGACTCAACTAACTTTAGTTAGGGGGGAAAAGTAATAATCATAATAGGGTCATAAATAAATAATAAGTAGTAGGTGGGACCCCTTGTGACTCCCTTTAGTTCATAACAATCATAATAATTATAACATAACCATTAGTTAAGAAAACACACCTCCTTGTGCCTCCCCTCAACATATTTACTTTTGGCAATTTTAGCTCATGAAATTTTAAAATATTTCAAAATAATACTCATATATCCAAAATCGATGAAGTCAACTGTCATAAAACAATAGATAACATAAAATTCAAAATCCATATTTCCCAGTCTGTGATGCAGCCCTTCCTTGGTTGCTGTTGTCACCTCTTGATTTTCCTGAATTTGCCTTAGGCTGGGCAGGGCCTTTAGGCTTTATCTCACTAATCATGTGGGAACAATCATCCCTCAAATGCATCTAGGAAGACACAAATTTATCAAAGTCATTGGAGGGTGAGGAAGGGGCAGCAAGGGCTTTTCTTTTATCAAATGCATGGTGGGCTTCAGTCTTCAATCTCTTGCTGGCATGGGAGGATTGCACTGGCGAGTGGTTAGGGGAAGCTTGGACAATGGGGTTCAAAGGTGGAGGAGCAGACAAAGTCAAGTTGGGCCAGCCATGATGTTGAGAGACTTTCGGGTGGACAATCTCCTGCCATCCATCATTTTCAGGGACCTCAGGTTGTAAGGAGACATGAGGAGGTATAGGGATACCAGGGGCTTGGAAAGGAGGCCTTTCAGGCCTAGGTCAGACTATTCCCTACCCAATCCAGTCAAAGAATCCTGCATGAAACATTTGACCAAGCTCTTATGAATCAACGTCAAAATGTATAGAGAACTAGGGCCTTCTTGGGCCTCGGTTCCAGTTACCTCTGCCTCTGTTTTCTCGTCCATGGCTTCCTCAACTGAAAAAACTCATCCTGCATGTGTAATCAATTAACAAATAGTATTTTAAATAACCATGCATGACAACTCTTAAAAATGCGAAATAGATTTGGCTCAGAATGTATTAGGCTCATGCAATCCAATCCATACAAATTGTTTTAATGTTAATCAACGAGCAGGGGGGTGAAACAATGTTATGGGATATGTGAGGGGTTTGTATTGAGCGGAAATACTATATAATGAAAGGGGAGAAGAAATGGTCACTGCTCAATGACAACAACAATCAACTATAAAGCAACCCAATACAACCTCATTGCAATCCACTCAAGACACTGCCACTTCATCCACCTAACACATAAATTCTCTTGGCTGTATTCAATATCACAACAAGGAGTGAAAAAAATGAATATGGGATATGTGAAGGGTTTGTAATTAGAGGAAAGTGAGATAATGGAAAGAGAATATAACGTTTACTGTTCATGAAATTAATCAAGCGATCCATAAAACATTATGCAGTAAGAAAAGATGCATCCACCAACAATCATTTGACCAAATAACAATTCCTGTACATTTAACTAGTTTACTGTTCATTAATAAAAAATCCAACACAGTGCCATTACAAAACAATAAGTTTTCCATACAATTTGTAAGAGGCTTTGTTCCCTTCATCTACATAATCTGCATTCCATAACAATTAACAACAATACCCATTTGTTGCCCCCTCCTCTCTCTCAAGTGACTCTGCCAAATCCGTTTCATCCCACATGCACTTGAGAGATGATTTCTCTCATGTTATCAGTGAGATCAGGCCTAAAGGCTCCACACAACTTAAGGAAAATTTAGAGAAATCAAAGGGAGACAATAGCAACAAAGGGAAAATTGCTTCCCAAAGTGGCAAATATGATTTTTGAGTGTTTTTATTTATTGATTGTTAAGAAAAGTTGACTGGTGAAGTTTTTGGACAACACACTATTTTGGATATTATATTTTTTGGATATGGTTTCAAATTTCATTGATATTAATTTTTAAATTATGAGAGTAATGATGGGAGCCACAAGGAGGGATGTGCTTGATTGATTAACTAGTTATGTTTATTGATTGTTAAGAAACAAAAGTGAGTCACAAGGGGTCCCACCTACTAGTTATTATTTATTAAAGACCCTTATTATTATTTTATTAACTTTTCCCCTAAACTAAAAGTTAGTTGAGTTTTAGTTAACTTAACTAAAAGAAGTAGTTTAACTACTTCAACTAATTCTGATTGCTTAAAGGCAAAAAGAGAAGGAGGAACAAGAGTAGAATAGAAGGATAAAGCATACTAAGGTCTTCTCTTGAGTTTTATTGAGATAGTTCAGTTTTCATTCATTCTTTAATTCATTGAAAGCCTAATTCTCTTTTATGACAACATGGTCCTATTGTAGACAACAAGATTCAAGGTTGAATTACATCATTCAGACACTTGTTTTACAGAGGTTTTGATCTATCTTTGATAGTCTGTGTAGAATTGTCAGTTTGTGAATTAAATTCATGACTGATAAAGGATATTGTGCAGAGTTGGCTGGGCAACAATTCGTGGCAAGTTGATCCAAATTTTAAAGTTTAGGTTTTTAAATTTCTGTTAGAAGTCCTTTTGTATGGTTTTCATCGGGGACATCTAAGTTTGACTTTGGTCCAAACTCCCCCTGGGAATTTTGTAAAGAGAACGATTCTTTTGATTAATTGGAATGAAATAAGTGATTTCTTTCTGTCTCATATGTGTTAATTATTGACTTGGTACTTTTTCTTCTGTCTCTACATTTACTTTTGCATATGTTATATTCAGAAAGTTACATAAATATTGAATTTTTCAGCAATATTTTATTTATAATAAAATCAGCCTAAGCCCTTGTAACCAATACTTGTGGATTAGGAAACAATTTTTGAGGCTATAAACATAGGTTTATATTCCCGTCTATCTTGCCTTAGCCAAGCAAGATATGAAAATGCTTGAGTAAGATCATTTCATATCTTTTCCTCAACATTTATTTGGCAACCATACTGGGGAGATCTTCCATATCTCTCTGGTTGATTTTTATCCTTGATTATCATCGCATATATCTATTTTTCTGATACTCATTCTTTGACTGTTTTATTTCTTAATGAGTGTACATGTTGCAAGGCAGCCTAATATTGAGCCCAATCTTCAAGATCATACCAACATTGCTTTAAACTTGTTTAAAATCATTTTAGACACCGCTAATACCCGGGATGAACTTAATTGTTCATGGGAAGCAATTGAACAAGACACAAGTGTCCAAGAACGCTGGGAAGCTAGACATAGACAGCTTATGAATCAACCATAACTTTTTTTTTCCAGCTTTGATCTTCTTTTCATGTCCTTAGACCCTTGTGTTTCTAGGAGAAGAAGAAGCTTATCACCTGAAATTAACCCTATTGCTGAAATAGGAAGAAGGAATGTTGTGTTATCAACCCAAAAAAGTGCTCTAAGGAGAACCTTGTCTGATTCATCCAGTTCGTCTTTCTCTCCCTTACCTATTATCCACAAGATGGAATCTAGTGGTGGCTCTAGTGGCACTGGAGGTGCTTCTTCATCTCAATCTTCAACTTCGTCAGTGATTGGTAGCTTGTATAGTCACTAAGTCCTTGTCCAATCTACCACAAACCCCAACAAAGTCATTAAAAAGTATGGGCTTTTTCAGTTTGAAGAAGATACTACAACCAAACCATGGCATGTTTCCTCTCCCCTTAACCTAACACCTGCTACTCGTCCACTTCCTAAATTCAAAGAGCATATCCCTATGTTTTCAGGGAATAACACTTTCACTACGAATGAACACTTGGTTGCATTTTCTAATGCCTACCACAACATAGGAGCTAATGACAACAATACTTGTATGCGCTTATTTGTCAATTCCCTTGAAGGAAAAGCTGCAGCCAATTTCTTCGATCTCCCTCCTAAGATTTTATCTACTTGGAAGGAGTTAGTATATTGGTTCAAATCCACCTATGGGAAATCCAAAAGCCCATCTGAGCAGTTATGAGAATGTTGGGTATGTGTTATATTCTTTGCATGTGTGTGTGTGTGGGGGCGTCAGATTCGACAACTGCGTCTGATGATCCCTCTAGTAGTTATCTTTGTGTCATGTGCACTGGGCGCTTCTTAGGGGGGTCCTAGGGGGGGGCAAGTATGGTCCCCCTGGATACGCATAGTGCCCCGAAATTTGTTTTTGGGCGGTTTTTGCTATTTTTAACGGATTTTTCTATTTTTAGCGGTTTTCTAAATTAATCCCGTATTAAGGGATTAGGGTTTTGGTATCTACGAAATACCTAAAGACATTGTATATATTGTATGGTGAATGGTGAAATTCGAGATAATAAATATAAGAAAGGTTTTCCCCAGTTGAGGGTTTCCGGTATAAATCTCTGTGTACTATGTGTATGAGCCATTGATTAAATTCTGTTTTTCTTAAGAATCTATATGCATTACTTTACTTCATAGGTTTAAAACTTACATGTGGTATTAGAGCTCATTTTTGGCTTCAGAGGGACGCCTTTGTTGCTAATGGTTTTGCTCGGTCTTGATAGATCAAGTTTATCTTGGGTTTGTGATAAACCTGGGTTTAGTGGGAGCTTTTGCAGTGGTTATTCAAGTGTAGAAAGAGGAATGGCGAGCTCTTCTAGAATCGAGATAGAGAAGTTCAATGGTAAAAACTTTGAGCTATGGAAGCTGAAGATGGAGGACCTTCTTGTAGACAAAGAACAATGGATCGTTGTGGATCCTAGTACACAACCTACTAGTACACAAACTACTGGCACACAGACGACTGGCACACAACCTATTAGTACACAAACTACCAGTACACCACCTACTTGTATGTCAAAGGAAGATTGGGAGAAGTTGGGCAGAAGAGCAAGGAGTACTATTCGACTCTGCCTGGCAGATTTGGTGTTGTTGAATGCCTCGGGAGAATCTACAGCCAAGGAACTATGGAATAAGTTAGGGAATTTGTATCAATCAAAGTCCTTGGTAAACAAGTTGTTTCTTGGAAGAAGTTGTATCATCTTAGGATGGAAGATGGAGATTCTGTGACAGAACATATAAATGCCTTTAATAATCTGGTAAGTCAACTTGTCTCTGTTAATATTATGATTGCAGAAGAAGATAAGTGTATTGCTTTGTTATGTTCTTTTCCACACTCTTGGGATATTCTGGTTGTAGCAATTGGTAGTACCACTCAATATACATTGAAGTATGAGGATGTAGTTGCATCCTTGTTATTTGAAGAGAAGAGGCGAAAAAGCATGGATGGTCATAGCATAGAATCTTTATTTGTAAGAGGTCGTACCCAAGACATGAATCCTGGTAATTCTTCGGGGGGGGGAAGGGGTGATCTAAATCTACAGGTAGATCTAAGTCTCTAGGAAAATATTTGAGGAAATGTTGGAAGTGTGGTAAAACAGGGCATTATAGAAAAGATTGTAAGTCTAAGAAGGTTGATAAACCAAAGTGATCTGATAGTAGCTCTTCCACAGAGTCAAAAACCTCCACTGAAGAAGGAGGTGATTTTACCTGCCATCTACAGGTACACATGCAGACCATGATGTATGGTTGATCAACTTAGGTGCGTCATACCATATGACTCCTCACAGGGAGTGGTTCTATGAATATGAAAAATACGATGGTGGTGATGTATTCCTAGGAGATGACTCGAAAACCAAAATAATGGGACGTGGAAGGGTTAAGTTGTTGCTAAAATATGGAAGGATTAGAACTCTCCTTGGGGTTCTGCACATTCCAAAACTAGCTAGGAGCCTAATATCTGTAAGAAAGTTGGATGATGCAGGAGTGGATGCTGTATTTGGAAAGAAAAATTGCAAGATGGTATGAGGATAAATGGTGTTGACGAGGGAAGTTCAATGTGTAACTCTGTACAAGTTGTTGGGAAGCACTTATACTAATGGATGTAACAGTTATGTTGTCCCTGAGCAGAGAGATGAAGGATAAAAGAAAAATATTGTCCTTGAAAAGAAGACCATGTTGTGGCATCAAAGACTGAGGCATATTGGAGAAAAGGGGCTTCGAACACTACATGGTAAAGGTATGGTTGAAGGTATGTCTAATTGTACTCTGGATTTTGATTTCTGTGAACATTGCATATATGGTAAACAAAATCGAGTAATATTACCATCTGGTGCTACAAGAACAAAGGGGATCTTAGAGTTGATACACAATGATGTGTTTGGACCTGTTCTTGTTCCATCCCTAGGTAAATCTGTGTATTATATTTCATTTATTGATGATTTTTCAAGGAACACATGGATTTATTTTCTTAGAAATAAATCTGAGGTATTTGATAAATTTAAAGAGTTTAAGGCTCTGGTAGAAAATCAGACAGAGAAGGAAATAAAGGTATTGAGAGCAGATAATGGTGGAGAATTCTGTAAGAAGTGTGGTATAGCAAGGTAGAAGACTACTCCATACACTCCTCAGTAGAATGGAGTTGCAGAAAGGATGAACATGACACTGATGGAAAAATCAAGGAGCATGCTAAACGGTGCCAAGTTAGGACAAGAATTATGGATAGAGGCAGTGGGTACAACATGTTACCTAGTCAATCGATCACCTTCATCAGCGTTGGATGATAAAACTCCACATGAGGTATGGTCTGGAAAGAAACCCTCTCTTAAACATATTAGAGTGTTTGGTTGTGATGGTTATGTACATGTTCCAAAGGAAAATAGGAGTAAGCTGGATAAAAAGGCTGAAAAGTGTATCTTTATTGGTTATAAAGACGCTATGAAAGGTTATAAGCTTTGGAACCGAGAAACCAAGAAGACTGTTTACAATCGAGATGTTGTTTTCAAAGAGGTAAAAGATGTGTCCAAACAAGAATTCCTACCAACACAAGATGAACCTGAGAAAATAGAGCTTGAGTTGGATGATGCAAAATCTAAATCATCTAAAGAAGAGGAAGCATAAGAAGAATAAGAACCTCATACCCCAGTATTGAGGAGATCAGTGAGAGATAAAAGGAAACCAGAAAGGTATAGTCCACATGATTTCCATTCCAATTTTGCTTTATCTATTACTGATGATGATCCCAGAACTGTCAGGGAAGCAGTGAATTCAGAGGATAATAAACTCTGGAAGAAGGCCATGGTTGAAGAAATGGATGCCTTGGATAAGAATGAGGCATGGGATATAGTTGAGTTTCCAGCTAGAAGAAAATCTGTTGGTAGCAAATGGATGTTAAGAAGAAGTTTAATGTAGAAGGAAAAGTGGAGAAATACAAAGCTCAGTTGGTAGCAAAAGGTTATTCCCAGGTAGAGGGAATTGACTTTGGTGAGATTTTTTCTCCTGTTGCTAAGTTAACTTCTATTAGATTTCTTTTATCTATTGCTGCTGCTTTTGATATTGAAGTGGAATAGATGGATGTGTAGAGAACATTCCTACATGGGGATTTGGAAGAAGAAATCTACATGAAGTAGCCAGAAGGCTTTGTAGTGAAGGGAAAGAAAAAGCTAGTCTGTAAGGTAAAAAAGTCACTATATGGTCTGAAGAAATCACCTAGGATGTGGTACCAAAAGTTTGACACATACATCCTTGTATTGGGATTTGTGAGAAGCAGGGCTGATCATTGTGTATATTCCAAGCAGTTGGTAATCACTTCATTTATGTAGTGTTGTATGTTGATGACATGTTGTTGGTAGGAAATAACATGGATGTTATCAAGGAGGTGAAATCACAACTATCCTCCAAATTTGACATGAAGGATCTCGGTGTTGCTAACTTCATTCTGGGAATGGAAATTAAAAGAGATATTGCAAACAAGAAACTCTGGTTGAATCAAATAAAATATGTTGAGATGATATTGTATAGGTTTAATATGCATGGAAGTAAACCGGTCAAGGTTCCTATTCCTATAGGTGTAAAGTTATCTGAAAATCAGTGTCCCAAAACATAGGAAGAAGAAGAGGACATGTCCCATGTTCCATATGCCAGTGCAGTTGGCAATTTGATGTATGCAATGGTCTATACTAGACTGGACATTGCACATGCAGTGAGAGTTTTGAGCATGTATATTTCAAAACCAGGGAAGGAGCATTGGACAACAGTAGAGAGGGTCTTTAGGTATTTGTGTGGCACTACCATTTATGTATTGTGCTACCAAGGAAGACTAGGACTGGACAGACTGGTGGACATACATGGATTTGTCGATGCAAACTGGGCTAGAGATCTAGATCGCAGAAGATTTACAAGTGGGCATGTGTTTAACCTATTTGGAGGAGAAATCAGTTGGATGAGCAAAAGAAAGGCTGTAGTGGCACTCTCAACTACAGAAGATGAATTCATGACAACTGTTAGCACAAGAATTTGCAGCTAGAAGAGGCCTAACTATATGATTTTTAGGTTTTTGCTAAGTGCTAGATTCCCCAGTGGTAAAAGGCACTATCCATTGTATAGTCAAGGCACTTAATTGAAATAGTTTTGTCATCATGAAAGACTAAAAATTTCTCTGCAGACTTTCAAGATTGAAGGTGCTGCATTTTTGGCAATGCTATCTAATCTACACACATACGAAGTGTAAGTGGCGTTACCTACAGGCACTGCCTAATATTCTGACATAATATGAATTGTGCAGAGTTATTTTACCAGGTTTGAGTCATTAACTTGAAACTTGGATTATGAACAATTGAAAATGTATTTTTGAAAACTAGAGGAGGTTTTTGTTCATAACATGCCAAATAACAAAAACCTCTCTCATTTTTTCAAAATTTGTTTTGGTTCAAGAGATATTGGATATATAAGTAGGTACTATGTACTCTGCACAGTGGTGCTACGTACTAATTTCCTGTAGCGGTCACGGTTTTGATATTCGCATTGTTGGGAGGTTACCACATATTAAGGAGAGTTTGAATGGATTCTCAATGATCAGTTAGATATCAAGGGACACCTACACCTAAGATTTATCTCCAACAAAGGTCTCATGCATGAGGTGGAAACAATTTATTAATGACTTCCAACAAATTCCTGAAAATCAGCAATTTGTTGGATTTTTGTCTCTTTGATTGTTGCCACCTATCTCCTAGGCTCATAATCCAATGGAGATGGGATTCGACATCCTAAGGTTATTTGGATGCTATTTTCTATTTAAGGAAGGAGATATCTCTTGGAGAAGAGAGGGATGAGCCAAGAGAGGCTAGAGAGAGTAGGAATAGGCAGTTTTCTATGTATGTTCATTTGTAAGCCCGTGGGCATTTTAGGATTGTAAGAATTACTGCTATTGGAGACTCATGAGAGCTATGGTTTCAGATTGTAACTGTTCTTTTATATTTATTCTTATTTGAATATATTGTAGATTTGAGGATCAAAGGCTGTCAATGATTTATGGATCCCTAAGCAGCAGAGGATCTGCTGTATTTTGCCCATCACTCGTTGTTTATATTCAAGTATTTGTTGATTCATTGAATTGATATGATCTCTATTTACTTAACATTATATCTTATGTTTTCCTTCTTCATTTCTTCCACCTATCAACATATAATCTTGTTTTATGTTAAGCAGCTTTTGTGCCTTAGATGAGTGGGATGTTTGTGACTCCATTGCCCATTGGTGTAGCCTACTGATCTGTAGTTTGCTACCCTCTCTCTTTCTTTATCCATCTTGTTGATCCACCTATTCAAAACCAAATTTATCTTTTACATTCTGATGGGTGCTGAGCTTATACTTTAGCAGTCAAAGTGTGACTTTCAGTACTAACAACAACCACTCATGCAAGCAAGGAAGCAGTATGGTTACAGAGATTGTGTTCAGGTATTGGGTTGGTATAAAAAGTAACGAGATTAGATTGTGACAGTCAGAGTGAAATATTCTTGGCAAAGAACCCAACTTATCATTCAAAGACAAAGCATATTGATGTTTGGTATCACTTTGTGAGGGACATGGTTGAGGAAAAGAAGGTGTTGCTGGAAAAGGTTGACACTTTGAAGAATGTTGCAGATTCATTGACAAAGTTTGTGAGCACAGAAAAGTTCTCCTGGTGTAGAGTAACAATGGGCATTGTTGCCCTGGATTTTTGACTATATAATTTTGTGGACCCTTGGATGCAAAGAAAACAACAAGTGGGAGAATGTTGGGTATGTGTTATATTCTTTGCATGTGTGTGCATGGGCGCTTCAGATTAGACAACTTCATCTGACGATCCCTCTAGTAGTTCTCTTTTTTCCATGTGCACCGAGCGCTTCCTAGGGGGGTCCTAGGTATGCCCCCCCCCCCGATTACGTACAACGCCCCGAAATTTGTTTTTGGGCGATTTTTTCTATTTTTAGCGGATTTCTAAATTAATCCCGGATTAAGGGATTAGGGTTTTGGTATCTATGGAATACCTAAAAAAATTGTATATATTGTATGGTGAATGGTGAAATTCGATATAATAAATATAAGAAAGGTTTTCCCTAGTTGAGGGTTTCCGGTATGAATCTATGTGTACTCTGTGTATGAGCCATTGATTAAATTCTGTTTTGCTTAAGAATATATATGCATTGCTTTACTTCACAAGTTTAAAACTTACAGGGAATACAATAACATCGCTTATAAGGATGGTGATATTATCAAGTCCTTCAACTTGCGTTTCACCAAGTTATACAATCAAATCCCTGAACTCATTCAACCTCAGAATTGAGCCGCTTTCATGCATTATTATAATGCATTACCTTCCCCCTACCATCATAGGCTTGAGGAAAAGGCCATTGATAACCTCGGTTCCGCTCTGCATACTTGTTTAGAGTATGAAGAACAACTTGAAAGAACAAGTCTTCCTCAGGGAGATTTAGTTAAACAAACATACATGTCCTCCCTCTTACAGCTTGTACAAGACATGAATAATCATATGATAGCATATGAACAAAAGGGAGATGTCTCCCCTCTTACCCCTAGAGCTTCATCCTCTTCTACACCCCCCTTTAAAAATTCAAATGAAAACAATTTTCAGCCTAAAGTTATCATGCCTCGTATTTGGTGTAACTTTTGCGAGGAACACCATGAGGAAAGTACATGTGAGGTAAAGAAGAGTGTCAGAGATAAAATCTTTCGTAAAAGACCTGAAACTACCATCATTGCCTAGACTTTGCCATCAGTTGGCCAACATCAAAGCAGATGCAACCCTTATAGACATGGTTGTCATCCCTGAACAACAGAAGCATCTAAAACAATTCTTGGAAGCAAAAGATTATGCCGTATCCAACCTCTCTGAAGAGGTAGATGAAGATGATTCGTCTATAAATAAAGTAGGTGTACATAACTTTAGACACGCTGTAAAAACCCCCCGTTTTATATTTATGTAAAGATTATGGATAAGATTGCCCATTGTTTCCTCATTGAAGGTGGTTCGGGCCCAAGTGTAATGTCGAAGATTATTATGGAAGAGCTAGTCTTGTCTTGTACAAATGAAAACACTATAAGCATTCTCTCTTATAATAGTCTACAACAAACGACCATAGGAAAAATCAAGGACGTGACCTTGGTTTTGTGCACGCACCTTGAAATAAGGACAACCCTTAATATTCAGGTAATCGATATGCCAATAAGTAACTACTCGATCATCTTAGGAATATATTGACAAGCTTTGACGGGTGGATACCTCTCACTCGACGGGACACACTTATCCGTTCCTCGGAATGGTAAAAACATCATAGTCCTTAGAGAGGGAAGGATTTTTCCTTACATAGAAAGTGTCCCACAACCTAATGTGAATTATATCTAAGAGGACCTAGGGGTGTATTCCATCTTTGTCGAGGAGGATAACACTCCCTTGGAACAAATCGACTTAGATGACGGTATGTGGCATATGCACTTTGATGGTTCATGCTCTAATGAAGGAAACAAAGTTGGCATTATATTGTACTCTCATGTGGGGGAAATTCATAACTTCACTTATAGTTTAGAGTTTTCTTGCACAAACAATGTCACTGAATTCGAAGCTTTTCTATTAGGCATTGAAAACGCCTATAATCTGGGTTGTGGTCACCTTACATTTTTTGGGGATTCCGAGCTTGTTGTGAATATTGTACGTAAGATATACTCCCTAAGCAACAAGTTGATGAAACGCTACACCCAAACTATTTGGGCACTTATCTCGAACCTACTATATTTCAACATTACTCATGTTAAGAGGGAATTGAACTCAATGGATGATCGATTAGTTGTTTTTGCAGCCTCTCCCAATCGACAACTTCTGCCACAAAGACATGATTATACTTTTGAATCTCTATATCGTCCACATATCCTTGACAATATAGAATCATGGCAGGTCTTCCCTAGTGATGAGAACATCTGTGCTTTCCTTCAAAATGAACCTTACAAGCCTAAGGAAATTATATCAATGGAAGATAAAAATATTCCTAAGGGCTTGACTCCTCTAGAAAGTTCATTTTCATCGAGTGATGTAGGCAACAAAGAGAAACATAAAGAAGAGGAGACGAAAAGGAAGGTGGGTGAAACCATTTCGTTGAACATTGGAACACCCGAGTCCCCAAAGAATGTTAAAATAGGTGCCGAATGTTCTGATAAAGAAAAATTGAAGTTTGTCGGACTGCTTGGTGAATTTCAATATATTTTTGCTTGGTATTATGAGGATATTCGTGGTTTTTATCCCGCTCTTATACAACATTCCATTCCTATCAAGGAAGGCATAAAACCATTTAGGAAAAAACAAAGACCTATCAACCCTGCACTGGAAGCAACTATTCGAAAAGAGTTGGAAAAACTCTTGAAGGTTGGGATTATCTTTCTGGTTAAGTATTCATAATGGGTTTCTAATTTGGTTCCCATTGGGAAAACAATTGGTCAAATCAGATTATGCGTATATTTTTGCGCATTAAATCAGGCTAGCATAAAATATCACTTTCCTCTCCCTAATATGGAAATGATTTTGCAGCAAGTTGCAGGGTCACAGATGATGTCCTTACTTGACGGTTTCTCTGGTTACAATCAA
This sequence comes from Picea mariana, assembly GCA_032191745.1. Taxonomy (NCBI): domain Eukaryota; kingdom Viridiplantae; phylum Streptophyta; class Pinopsida; order Pinales; family Pinaceae; genus Picea; species Picea mariana. Next base: position 183,041 of record JASDQU010010025.1, on the reverse strand, counting down.
ATCAAGGTAAAAAGGGAAGATAAATATAAAACCACCTTTATATCTCGTTGGGGAACTTTTGCTTATGAACGTATGCCTTTTGTCTTATCCAATGCAGGTGCCAATTTTCGAAGAGCTATGCAAATAGATTTTTATGATTTGATTGACAAGATCATTCATAACTATCTTTATGACTTAACTGTGTACTCTAAAAACCAATAAGATCATTTTGGCCATCTTAAAAGAGTTCTCATGCGATGTAGGAAATTTGGCATTTCTCTAAATGCTTCTAAGTCTATTCTCGGTGTTACCAAGGGAAAGCTCCTTGGACACATTGTCTCTGATTCGGGAATAAGCATTGATCTTGAAAGGATTGCTGCTATCCTAAATCTGCCTGCTTCCACTTCCAAGAAGGTGGTTCAAGCTTTTGTGGGGGGTATTAACTTTGTCCATAGGTTTGTTCCTGATTTTGCTGTAATGGTCAAACCAATTCATAATCTGCTTAAGAAATATCATTCCTTCTCTTGGACATATGATGTCGAAGATTCTTTTGTAGGGATCAAGAAAGCAATCAACTCCGCACCGGTTTTGGTGAAGCCGGATTTTGAGAAAGAATTTATGATATATACTAATGCCACAGAGGAGGCAGTTTCTGCTATCCTCATGCAAGGTGATGACCAAGGTAACGAAAAATCAGTTGCTTACATGAGTCAAAGCTTGTCTGATGATGAATTTAAATATTCTTTTTTTGAAAAACATGCTTTCGCTCTTGTTAAGGCTATTAAAAAATTTCTCCAATTCATGTTAGGTTAGCATACGTTGGTAAAAGTCCCTTTACTTGCTATCAATGTTTTGCTCTCATAGAATTATCTTTTAGGGAAGCTTGCACATTGGCTTGCCAAGATTCAGGAGCATGATTTAACTATCATGACTTCTACCACCATCAAGGGACGTGACTTATCCCTTCACCTAGCTTGGCATGATGAAACTAGTGAAGAAATTGATGGACATGATAGTTCTCTATCAACATTGTTCTACATTGATAATCAGATCCTTCATGTGTCTGAACATCCTTGGTATAAGAATTTGGTTTACTATTTGCAAAACCAAAGATGTCCAGATAACTTAGACACTCATCAAAGAAGAAGGCTATGTCTTGAATCTCCTAGATATGTCATTATAGGAGACTTCTTGTTTAGAATATCTGTTGATGGTATGTTGCTTCGCTGTGTAAACAATGAGGACGCACAAAAACTATTGAAAGAAACTCACAGTTCTTCAAATTTTTTTATTCACGTAGGAGGTCATTTTTTCTGCTAAAACGATTGCTTTAAATATTATTAGAAAAGGATACTATTTTCCTTCAATATTTCGTGATTCTTATGTTTTTTCGAGATCTTGTGACAAGTGCCAGAAATTTGTTGGGAAAGAATGCCTTTCAACCATGTCATTACAACATCTCCTACCAGACTTTTCCTTTTCCAAGTGGGTATTGGATTTTATTGGTCCTATAAATCCTTCGTCTTCACCAGGACAGGTTTTTATTATGACAACCACATACTACTTTATGAAATGGGCTGAAGTTGTCCCGCTTAAACATTCGATAGATGATCAGGTAATTTATTTTCTTGAAAATAACATCTTTTCCAGATTTGGTCTTCCTTTGGAAATTATTACAGACAATGGTCCCACTTTTATTTCTGCTAAGCTGACCAAATTTTTAACTAAGTTAGGGGTTAAACATTTCACCTCATCAGCTTATTACCCCCAAGGAAATGGGCAGGCCGAGTCTACCGACAAGAATCTGGTGAGAATCATCAAAAGGCTCATCGAAGATAAGCCTCATCAATGGCACACTCTCCTCACTTACGCCCTTTGGGCAGATCGAACCACCACCAAGGTGAGCACTAGTTGCACTCCTTTCCAGCTTGTTTAAGGTCAAGAAGCCATTCTTCCTACTGAGCTGGAACTTTCCTCCTTAAGGTTAATGCTACAATTCGAAGAATCAAATTCTTCTAATGTTTCACAAAGGATGAGTGCACTCCTGGATTTAGAGGAGAAAATGACGTTTGCCTTGGGTAATATAAAAAGGAGACAACATAATGTTAAGAAGTATTTCAACAAGAGTGTCAAAACTTTCAATTTAAAGTCAATAAGAAAGTATTGTTGTGGGATTCAACTCATGCTGATAAAGGAAGACACTCAAAGTTTCAAAACTTATGGCTAGGTACTTTCAAGATCGCTTTTGTCCTAGGTGAAAACTCTTACATTCTAAAGGATTTACAAGAGCGATTGTTTTCCTAGAACACTAACGGTTCTCACTTAAAACACTATGTGGAACCAACTTGAAGAGTTTAACGCTGTTTGGATTGTTGTGTATATTAGTAGTTCAATTCTGCTTTCATTTTAGTAGTTTTCATTTTTTCTATTTCAATTCTGCTTTTAAAATAGTTTTCAATTCTACTTCATTTTAGTAGTTTTATTTCTGCTGTTTGCATTTCTATTACTCCATTTCTGTTGTTTTCAATTTTTCAGTTTCATTTCTATTATGACATTTCTTGCTTTTGTTCTCTTGATTTCAAATTTTTGTCAAGAATAAAATGTTGGATCGGTTTTTCCACAACAACACTCCTACAAAGTATTGTTAGTCAATAACAATCAAGTTTACACATCTGTTATGATGTTCCCCTTGAAGGCATCATTGAATTCGTTATCTTCTTTCACTGTTGTTTTATGAGATAGTTGATTACATCCCACTTCTGCTTTCCATTTCTTCATCCATTTTGAGATTCAAAAGAGCAAGTCCAAAAAAAATTTCTCCTTGAAGTCAAGAGCAAATTCTGGTTGAATGATTATTCTTACAGGGATAAACCCCCTCATACTTAACACTTTCCATGAGTTATTCCCAAATTCCCAGTCATTTTTCCATTAAATCGGCTCACTTCCCCCTGTGGAATAAACATTTTGATTTATATCTTCTTGATCTGATGTTACTTGGTTTGAAAAACCGGGCATTCTGATTTCCTAATCTGTTGCAAATAGATTTCCCTATGGAGTCACCAGTTTGTTGACGATTAAAATCACAACGAGGAATTTTGCCCGCAAAGTATTGCTAAAGCCCTATTATTTGAACTATGTTAATAATATAATACTAGTAGGTGGGACCCCATTGTAGACTGGAGGCTCAGAGATAGTCATATCACATATTTTTTGTTGTTGTTTCGACGTTGCTTACAAGGTCCTATATGGTTGAAATTGCAGTCATGGTTTCATTTTTATATAGCAACATTTGTATGATGCATTTTATGGGATGTTCTACAATTCAAAGCATTATTTTTATGTTATGATGGGCATATGTTTATAGTTGCTATGATTTGATCATGTCACAAATGATCGTGATCTACTACCTGGACACATACACACAAGAAACATGTTAGTAATAACAAAACCAAAACAAAGAAAAGAAACTTATGAAAAAAATCCTAAAAGGAAAGGATCTACGTTTGAGTTATGTTAAGGATTATATGCATATAAAAAGGTAAAATATGTTGGTGTTAGTCCTAACTATTATATGGTTGATTAGTGGCTATGTGATTTTCATTTGATTATTTTGGGCGCATATAACATTGCAATGCATATGGTATGGCATGAAAACTTGGCAAAGGTTAACGTGAATGTTTTGGGTGGCGCATTGGGCAAGGAATATCGTCATAGATTTCAATGGTTTGGAAATTGATTACATAGTTTAATGCATGGGTGAAGTGTTAGGGTCCTAACCTGAACATAGGTAGAACAATATATTCGGATGTAATAAAGGTCAATATTAATAAGGCCTTTCAATAAAATAGAATAAGGAGGATGTAAGAAGACCTAATAGAAGCTTCCACTTCTAGAAGGATCTTCCTCTAGATGCTTCTTTTTAGTATAAATAGGAGTCGAGGGTATGAGAACCCTAGCTTGGATATTATTGTAATAGAGCTCTGCTCAACTGGAGGTTTCCCCCTCGAAGAGGCCCGTGAACATTGCTTTTAGATTCAAAGTGTTATTTCTGTTATTATTCTCATATCATTTCAGTGCTATTATGGTGAATGTTCTGGTTATATTGTTGTTATTCTGCCATTTCTAGTAGTTTATTTCTGTTCTGCATACATTTTATATCTGGTATATTACAAGTGGTATCATAGCACTTTCCTCGGCAGAAAGTGTGGGTTAATTTTTTTTTTCCAGGGTAGAGACATATTCCGACGTCTTTAAGCCACAGAGATCCGTCGTTATGCACATAAACCCGCGGTTGAGGGATTCATACACGTAGGAAATACAAGTGGTACTTAAGCGCACATCTGTTGGCCACCCTTGTAACCCCTGTTGGTACCCCTTCGAGTGGTAGTGCATAAGACAACACCTGTGTATGGATCGACCTAGATTATCTGAAGCCCTCTTTAGATAAATCGATTGGCCGCTTGACTACTATAGTGTCACCGAGAACAACACTCGGGAAGATACTCTCTAGTACCTGGGTAGTCGAGTAGTACGGCTAAGCGTACGATCTATCCTCCTTAGTTAGTGTCCTGAGATATTGGGCCGAGTACTACTGTTGGACCTCGCATGTATATCAAAGAGTTATAGCACAGGGCAAACCCTTGTCTGTAGAACCCTCGAATACCTAACCCTTGGGGACAGAAACATAAACAAATTAAAACAGATAAGATCTATTGCCGCGCAACTATGTTCAGGTTTCCAAGTAAATACACATTTCTTTCTGGTTAAGCATTTGGGAAATTCCTCTCTACAATATTCGTCAGACCGGAGTATAACTCCGTAGGTGTAAAAAGAAAAAAGAAAAAAAAAGTCTTAAAAAAAATTTCACCATTATTTGAGACCTACTCCATTGGATTCATCTCTTCGCCCTTATCACATTCATCCATATCATTTTTTGGCAAAAGTTTTGACCCCACCCGCACCTTTTCAGTTCCCCCATCCTCATGGCCCATACCCATAGCCAAGACTTGGAAGCTTGCTTCAACACCTTGCAATATGGTCTCATCGAGACCCAACAAGAATTGAAACAACTCAGTGCCAATGTTGTCGCCATCAATACAACCATGAAATCCTCAATGGAGGAAATCAAACAAGACCTCACCACCTAGATTGAATCAGTCTTTTCGGCACTCTACACTAAACTACATATCCCTACAGATAACCCTTCCTCTTCCTCACCTCCACATACTGAAGGTGACCATTCCTCTCATTCCCATAACTTTCAGAACCATCACTTTCAACATGACCTACTCCTTCCTCGGGTGGATGTGACCAAATTTTATGGCTCGGACCCCACTGGTTGGGTAACCCAAATGGAACATNTTATTTCTCTTTATATGGCATTACAGATGACTTGGCCAAACTCAAGTATGGTGTTCTCCATCTAGATCAAGAACGTTGGCAATGGTGGCAATGGAGAAAAACTTCTCGTCAAGGGTATATTGCTTGGACACACTTTGTGGCAGAGCTTTATGAACGCTTTGACACCGACACCAACCATTTGGGTCGTTTGACAAAGTTGAAATAATTAGCAACAGTGGAAGACTTTATAGTTGCCTTTGAGCACTTGGATTTTAGAACAAAGGGCATGGCGTCTGATGCCTTTTTCCGAGAGTGTTTGATCAGCAGCCTCAAGGATGAGATTCGGGCCCATGTCGTCATGGATCGGCCTCAGAGTTGGGTGGAGGCTACTAAAAGAGATAAAGAAGCACAACATGTTGTATCTTCTCAAAACTGAAAAGCCTCCTTTATCCCTCGCCCTAAACCAGTAAATCCCACTACTCCCTCTGCTCCACTAAAGATCCAAAAATTGACCAGGGCTGAAATGGATGAACACCAACTGAAAGGACTTTGTTATAACTGTGATGACAAATATTTCTCGGGCCACAAGTGTAAAGAACAAAATATTTTTATGGCCATCTCCGAGAATATTTTGGAAGAGGATGTAGAAACTCCCCTTGTGTCTGAGTCACCTGAATCCATTGACATAACCCCTCCCTTAGACCCTCCTGAAGTAAAAACGGTCATTTCCCTCAATGCTCTCACTGGCTTCTCCACTCCCCAAACCCTCAAGCTAATCGGTTACATCAAGCATCAGAAGGTCATCATTGTGGCTGATAGTGGCAGCACCCATAATTTTATTCATCGTCGCATTTCCCAAGAAACTCATTGCTACATCCATGCTGTCAATAATTTCCAAATCATGATTGCCAATGGTGGTTCCATGAAATGTGGGGGGCATTGTGAAAATGTGTGTCTCCAAATTGGTGACTACCACCTGAAATCCCATATGTTTGCTATCAACATGGGAGGTTGTGACATTGTGTTGGGTGCAGACTGGCTAAGGACTTTGGGTCCCACTCTCATGGATTTTAAAGACTTAACCATGCAATTCGACCAGGAGGGGCACCAATATAAGTTCCAAGGCATCATCGCCAGTTCACCTGAGATCATTAGTTCCCATCGCATGGAAAACTACTCAAAAAAGGTCATTTTGGTGTTATAGCCCAACTCTGTGCCATACAAGCAACATAAACACCCTCGGTCCCGCAAGACCTCCAAGCCATCCTTTCTAAACATCAATTGGTATTTTCCACTCCCTAAGGACTCCCTCCTTCCCATGGTGTTCATGATCATTCCATTCCCCTTGTACCTGGAAGCCTTCCTCCCAATATACGTCCGTATCATCACCCCTTTTCCCAAAAAAATGAAATTGAGAAAATGGTCCAAGAACTCCTTAATGCAGGCGTTATGCTCCCTAGTACAAGCCCCTACTCTTCTCCTGTGGTCATTGTCCTGAATAAAGAAGGTTCTTGGTGAATGTGTCCGGACTTCCGTGCCCTCAATAAACTTACCATCAAAGACAAATTCCCTATTCCTGTCATTGATGACTTCCTGGATGAATTGAGTGGCGCCCAATTCTTCACTAAACTTGATCTTCGTTTGGGCTACCACCAGATACGTATGAAAGAGGCAAACATTCCCAAGACTACCTTTAGAAATCATGAGGGAAACTATGAGTTTTTGGTCATGCCCTTTGGCTTGTGTAATGCCCCCTTCACCTTCCAAAGCCTCATGAATCATATCTTCTTTCCTTTTCTTTGCCATTTTGTCTTAGTTTTCTTTGATGATATCCTCATCTATAGAAAAACCTGGACAGACCATCTTGCTCATGTGGATAGAGTTCTCCATCTACTCTCTCAGCACCAACGTTTCCTGAAATAGTCTAAATGTGATTTTGGCACATCATAAGTAGAATACTTGGGTCATCTAGTTGGAAAGGATGGCGTCAGGGTGGATCCTAAAAAGATTGAAGCTATGCAAGACTGGCCTCACCCAAAGACTCTTAAGAGCTTGCATGGATTTCTGGGCTTAACAGGGTAGTATTGCAAGTTTGTTAAGAATTATGGGAAGATTGCAACACCTCTCACTGCTCTCCTAAAAAAGAACTCTTTCACTTGGACTCCAACTGCTGCTCAAGATTTTCAAACCTTGAAGATGGCCATGTGCACCACTCCAGTCCTTTCCCTTCCCAATTTCACAAATACCTTTGTGTTGGAATGTGATGCCTCAGGGAAAGGAATTGGTGCTGTCCATATGCAAGAGGGTCGACCTTTGGCCTTTACCAGCAAGCAACTATCTGAAAGAAATCTTGGCAAATCCATCTATAAAAAGGAAATGTTGGTTATTCTGGATGTCGTTTATCTATGGCGCCCTTATCTATTGGGGAAATGTTTCCAAATTAAGACATACCATCAAAGCCTCAAGTATTTTCTGGAACAACGCATTTCCTCCCCAGAACAACAAAAATGAGTGACTAAGCTCTTTGGATATGATTATGAGATCATTTACAAGAAATTCAAAGACAATGTGGTTACGGATGCACTTTCCCAAAAATATCAAGATGAAGGATCCCTTTTTTCTCTTTCATTCATTATACCAGATTGGCTCCAAGTTGTTCGCCAGGAATGGCTACAAGATCCCAAAAGTTTGTAGCTGATCCAACAATTGCAGTCCAATGCTCCAGCTTCCCTAGGGTACTCTTGGCTCCATGATAAACTTTGATACAAAGGCCGTTTGTATTTAAGTAAACAATCAAATCTTAAATCCACGATACTTTCTGAGCTTCATGCTACACCCACAACAGGGCATTCCGGGTTAACCAAAACCTATGACAGGGTCAAACGTTCCTTTTTCTGGGATGGTATGAAACAATACATTCATAATTTTGTCACTGAATGTGATGTGTGTCAATGAAACAAGGGAGAAACAGTCAAATCTCAGGGCACACTACAACCACTCCCGATTCCACCCGCTATTTCGAAGGATATCTCTATGGATTTTATTACCGGCTTACCCAAATTGGGAAATAAATCAGTCATCATGGTGGTTGTCGATCGCCTTTCCAAGTATGCTCATTTCTGCGCCCTTCAACACCCATTTACAACATCCACGGTGGCTCAAATTTTCATGGATCAGGTCTTCGTGCTTCATGGCATGCCGCACTCTATTGTTTCTGATCGCGACCCAACTTTCACAAGCAATTTTTGGCAAGAACTGTTCAAGATACAAGGCACCGAATTGCATCTCAGCACAACTTATCATTCCCAAACTGATGGCCAAACGAAAGTTTTCAACAAGTGTTTGGAAACATATTTGAGGTGTTTTTCCTTGGAAAAGGAAAATCAATGGGATCAATGGTTACCCCTGGTTGAATGGTGGTACAACACTTCATACCATACAACTACATGCATGACTCCTTTTGAAGCAATATATGGACAGAATCCGCCTTTGGTTCTCTCATACTTACCAGGTGCCTCGAAGGTCTAGGTAGTTGACCTAACACTTACAACTCAAGAGGCTATTCTCCATACCCTCAAAGAGAATTTGTTCATGGCACATAATCGCATGAAGCAACAAGCAGATCAAGGTCACTCTGAACGTCAATTTGCAGAAGGGGATCAGGTGTTTCTTCGACTGCAACCTTACAAGAAAACTTCCCTCAAGGCTGAGCATTGTCAAAAGATAGTGCCCAAATTTTATGGTCCTTATATCATTCTCATGCGTGTGGGACAAGTCACCTATCAGTTAGCTTTTCCCAACCATTCGAAGCTACATCCTATTTTTCATGTTCCATGCTTAAAGAAGGTGATTGGAGCTAAGTGCCAAGTTCAAACCAACCTTCCAGAGTTAGCTGAAGAAGGATCCATTTGGCTACAACCAGAAGCATTTTTGGACCAGCTTGAGGGTCGCCTACGTCAGAGAACCATCAAGGAATTTCTAGTCTAGTGGAAAGATACAACTCCAGCAGATGCCACTTGGGAACCAGCTACCATTCTGCAACCATTTTCTCATCTGAAGCCTTGAGGACAAGGTTTTTTTTAAGGGGGCGGACATGTTAGGGTCCTAACCTACACATAGGTATAACAATATATTTGGATATAATAAAGGTCAATATTAATAAGGCCTTTCAATAAAATGGAATAAGATGGATGTAAGAATACCTAATAGAAGCTTCCGCTTCTAGAAGGATCTTCCGCTTCTAAAAGGATCTTCCTCTAGATGCTTCTTTTTAGTATAAATATGAGTCGAGGGTGTTAAATCCCAAAATGAAACCGTCCTTTTGGCCTAGTTTTGGGTGGATATCATAGCTTTAGGCAGTATCTTCAAGTCATTTTTTGAGTTTTTTACAGCTGAGAAAATTTTTGGTTTTGGTGTGTCTTAGGAAATAATCGGTCCATAAAGTCTTCCCTTTCAAAATCGAAACTTTTACTTTCCACAGCTAACGTGTTTTCTAAAGGTTCATTGTGCGCTGTGGAAAGTGTTCAATTTCAACAGCTAAAGAGATCGTTTCATCAGTTCAAAGCGCTGTGGAAAGTGACAAAGCGCGAAGGGTTTGACAGATAGTTTGCACGTGGCGCGTTGTGGAAAGCACCTACTTCCTACGGCTAAAAGAGCATTTTCAAGTGATGTGGCATGCTGTTTCACTTTCCGCGTCTAAGGTGAGTTTCCTATCAAACGGTGCGCTATGGAAAGTATTCACTTTCCGCGGCTAAGGTGAGTTTCCTATCAAACGGTGCGCTGTGGAAAGTACTCACTTTCCGCAGCTAACAGGGGTTTCCAAAGGAGTCGCGTGCTGGTGAAAGTAGCAAGTGAGCGTGATGGCAGAGGCGTTCTCCAAAAACCATAGCTGCATGAAGCGGAAATCATGTGCTCATTATCGACGCATGCACGAAATGATGAGGTGATCACCCCCCACGTCAAAACAAGATCCGAGACATGCGCTGGTGGAAGTGGGCAATCATAGAAGTTCAAGCTCGTGTAACAGGATATGACAGTAATTTGAAATCTTTCCAGAACCCACGCGCAACTATCATCACACCCGAAATGGCAAGTTTGCATTCGGCTACGCAGGTACAGAGGAGGTTCAGAGGGACTGACACCATCAAATCAGGTAAAGTCGGCATATCACAGGTTGTTTCCCAAATACACTCAAGGTTTGCATTTGACCCAGCACAGAGTCGAATCCGAGACTGCTTTCAGCAGCGCAGAACAAGGGTTCGACTAAAGAGGTCACAGGAATTACAGTGGTCAAGTGCCGGAGCTGCAGAATGGTGAAAAAACGCGGTGGTCTTTTGCTTAAACGAGAACTCAACAATCTATCCTTTCTGGAATCACATCCCGAGGTTCAGAGACTCTTTTCAAACGCAGTTTGCGTGGAATTTGTAAAAAGGTTGCAAATGGGGTGTCATCAAGCCACAGCTGAAGCCTTCGCAATGACATTTGATGGCAACATAGCTCGGGTGGGTTCTGTGGAAATTAAGGTGGACGAGAAGTTTATTGCAGCAACTACAGGGTTACCGATGACTGGTCAAAGATGGTTTAAAACCACAGCTCCAAAAAATCAGGATTTCAAGTTCTATTTGAAAGATGGATACAAGCACAAAGCCTGGAGTAAAGGTATGCTCGTTTCATACCTGGATGAAGAGTGGCAGCATTTATTCAAAGGCATTCAGTTATATAT
>JASDQU010010025.1:122925-158120 GCA_032191745.1 Picea mariana | reverse complement strand
CTAACTTCATTCTGGGAATGGAGATTAAAAGAGATCATGCAAACAAGAAACTCTGGTTGAATCAAAGAAAATATGTTGAGATGATATTGCAGAGGTTTAATATGCATGGAAGTAAACCGGTCAAGGTTCCTATTCCTATCGGTGTAAAGTTATCTGCAGATCAATGTCCCAAGACACAGGAAGAAGAAGAGGACATGTCCCATGTTCCATATGCCAGTGCAATTGGTAGTTTGATGTATGAAATGGTTTGTACTAGACCAGACATTGCACATGAAGTGGGAGTTTTGAGTAGGTATATGTCAAAACCAGGGAAGGAGCATTAGACAGTAGTAAAGAGGGTCTTCGGGTATCTTTGTGGCACCACCAGTTATGGATTGTGCTACCAAGGAAGATCGGGATTAGACAGAGTGGTGGACATACATGGATGTGTTGATGCAGACTGGGATGGAGATTTGGATCGTAGAAGATATACAAGTGGGTATGTGTTTAACCTATTTGGATGAGCAATCAGTTGGATGAGCAAAAGATAGGCTGTAGTGGCACTCTCAACTACAGAAGTTGAATACATGGCAGCCACTCATGCAAGCAAGGAAGCAGTATGGTTACAAAGATAGTGTTCATGTATTGGGTTGGTACAACAAGCAATGAGATTAGACTGTGACAGTCAGAGTGCAATATTCCTGGCAAAGAACCCAGATTATCATTTGAAGACAAAGCATATTGACGTTCAATATCACTTTGTGAGAGACATGGTTGAGGAAAAGAAGGTGTTACTGGAAAAGGTTGACACTTTGAAGAATGTTGCAGATTCATTGACAAATTCTGTGAGTATAGAAAAGTTCTCCTGGTGTAGAGTAAAAATGGGCATTTCTTCCTTGTATTGTTGACTATATAATCCCCTGGACCCCTGGATGCAAAGAAAACAACAAGTGTGAGAATTTTGGGTATGTGTTATATTCTTTGCATGTGTGTGTGTGTGGGCACGTCAGATACGACAACTGCGTCTGACGATCCCTTTTGCTATTTTTAGTGGATTTGTAAATTAATCTCAGATTAATATTAAGGTATTGGTATCTACGGAATACCTAAAAACATTGTATATATTGTATGGCGAATGGTGAAATTTGAGATAAACAAAATAAGAAAGGTTTTCTTGGTTGAGGGTTTCCGGTATAAAATCTTTGTGTACTCTGTGTATGAGCCATTGATTAATTTTTGTATTTCTTAAGAATCTATATGCATTGCTTTACTTTGCAGGTTTAAAACTTACAGCTTCAACATGAAGTCATGGCAGGACTAAAATGACTCCCAAGCCTATGGAATACTCACAACATGGATGCCAAAATGCAGCAAAGGATCTACCTAGGGCATCCTTGTAGAGGGAGGCTCTACCACCTAACTACGACGCTTCTAAAGAAACATAGAAAGTTCTGTGCTGCACTTCAGTGGGATCGATCCTACGAAAGATGCAAGGTGATGAGAACCCAACCTATATGAAAGTGTTGAAAATACAAATTCACCACAATATGATGTGAGTGTATCCCATCTCATAAAAACACCAAAGCGAAAGAAAGTTTCATAAGAACAACCTAAATATCCCCCAGAAAGAAACCAAAGCACCCACCAAGCCAAAAATAGGGAAAAAGAGGACCAAATTGGGGGAAAAAGAGCCAAATAATATATAAATAGAGGTATATACCTCATTTTAACCATTGGAATTTGGAAAATAGCTAAAAAGTGAAAAAACCCTCTTCCTTAAAACATAAATTCAAGGAGTTATGTGGATGAAAAGACTTTAAACTTGAACCAAGTAAGTACACATGCCCTCCTCCAATATTTCATTTCACCATTTTTTTCTTTTATTTTTGTTTAGAGGGTGCATGTCCTAAAAAATAAGTCGGGTCTATGTGTACACGGGATTTTAGTGTAGCAGGATGTGTACATTATCCAAAAGGTTTTTTTTGAAGGAAATCTAAGCAGTATGATTGGAAAAGGATGAAAACAGATGGGGAAATGTTTTGGATTCATAGATGTGACATTTTTGGATTATAAATGACCAAGTGGATATCGGTGGCCACCCCCCTATTCCAATGGCTCAAAAACAATCCTCCAGCTTGCCATTTGTTGGACTAGTTTTCGGTTCCTAAACTTTCGTGGCCATTTTGAGGCTCTAAACAATTCTCTTAGGGCTCTCCATAGTCACATTGTACAATTTAGCTAGAGTGTGATAAAAACATGTGTAGTCCTCAAATATACCTTTCCAATGAGATATTGTTCTGCCCAAACGTAGATCATATTCCAGAGTTATGCCCCTAGGAAGTTGATACACCAAACTACCCATAACGGGGTCCAAAACACTATTGGATTTTCATCTTCCAGGGTTCGGGTTTTGGATTTTTTTTATGTTAAAAAGGCCTTGGAGCCTCATTGCAAAAATCATCTTCTGGCAAATGTGAGTAGCTATCACATATCTTGTCATATATAAGATGCCACCATTCTAGCGAGTCTTTCACTCTGTATTTCTACAGTTTTGTACATTTTGCTCATTAATAGAAATTGTGTATTACTATATATTTGTTCCTATTGTTATATTTTCAATATATATATGTTATATTATTGCCTCTCTTTCAATATATATGTATATTTTTGTGTTATATCTCCACTCTCATTTCTTGCCGAAAATAATCTGGATCAGTGGTATTAGAGCAGGCTGCTCTTGATTGTTTTTCAGTGCATGTCCCCGACAAGGTCCGAGTATAGAAATTTAGGTCTTGAGATTGTCTCTCTTGATGACAATCTCTCTTGAATTCCCAAGAAACCCTCCATGGAGGAAGAAAACAAAAACAACTAATCAGATATTTTATTCAGTTGTTGATTGATCAAGATCTCACACGACAAAGGGACGAAAAGATGAAGAATTTTTCCCACATCCTTCAACACATGCCGATAGAAGAAGGAAAATATTCATCAAGTGGCCACTTTGGAGGCACCTCACATTTAAAGGTACAAGTTAATTTTTATATTCCCGTATTTGAAGGACAGATAGATGCAGTTTCCATAGAAAAATGGTTAAATCTGCTAGAAGGTTATTTCTCTGTTCACATTTTCTTCGATAGGGAAATGATCACCTTCACATTCCTTAAGGCTCTCCCCCATGTCAAAAATTGGTGGGAAACTTACTAGGAGAAAATTTTCATAGAGGAGTTTGGAATATATGGCGCCGAGCCCACTTGGTATTTTTTGATGCAGTAGCATCATTGGCAAGCATGCAGAGGAAGACCTATGAACGTGTGGGAATATGTATGAGACCTCAACGCTGGTAGTTTCATCCGATATTTTCAAATCCTCTTTAACTCAATGATGGAAAAATATTTGAGGAACGCTTGAGATATCGCGAGTGAAGTGGGAGTTTCCACTCCGGCTCTCGAGTGCGACCACACTAGGATAGCTATCAGGATAAGTTTTGATGTAGACAAGTAGCAGGGGGAACCCAAAGAGCCCTTTGGGATAAATAGAGGTTTTGTACGCCTGAATGAGGATGGTTGGAAGTAGTTAGATAGTAGTAGGGGAAAATGAGAAAGGAGTTAGGAGGATATTTCTGATTTTTTTTTAGTTTTTGGTTTTCATTTACAATTGTGACCACTTTTTACTTATGAATATAACAGAGGAAAATTGATCCAATGCATGGTGTAGATATTGTTTGCAATTCCCTGTTATTTTGTTTTCATGAATGAATGAATGAATTTCGTTATGAACATATGGAACTGTGAATGTTAGGATAAGTTTCAAATGTTTCTCTTCTGACGAGTGGTGCAAAGTGTGCACATAGAACGCAAGGAGTGCATTGATGGAATCTGTTTCGATTCTGAAGCTTAGAAGAAATAACATGAAACTTTTCCCTTTACAAGGAGTGCAAAGAGAGTGGTGCAAGGCATACAAATTCATTTGCAATAATTCGAACCTTGCATAAATATCTAGTGCAATGAGTTCATAGATCCGAGATTCAACTAAGTGTCGAAGAGACTTGTGAGAAGTCAAATAACTAGGAAAGGAGAACACCAGGAGGACGGGAGAAATTCATCTTCGATAAATACCTTGGATTTGAGTTGTCGAAATCCATGAATGCAAGGATTTCGCACGAAGTTGAGACCTTCATGAGACAAATCTCAGGAGGGGAAGCAAAAACAACCGTTAGATTGGTTTCAGAAGGGATCTGGACCATTAGATTAACATCTAGTGACTAGAGGAAGCACGGGGAGAAGATCAGATCTAGACCATTAGATTTGAGCGTGTGGATCAATAACCATTGAATCCAGAGAAAAGTGCATGGGATTTAACCCTTGAACATGTATAGGATGAGCAAAATCGTGAACCCCAAGTTTGCGAAACAATCACAGTGATTGATCAAAGGAATGTGTGGGTCGTAGATCTAGTCCTAAGAATTTTGTGAGTTCAGATATTGGGAGAAGAGAGGGGAGAGGTCCTCCAACTTCATGAAACACGAATTCCCAAGTTCGAGAAAGAGAAGGAGAGACTTTTGGATCACATAGATTGTGGACTGTTTATCTAACGTAAGGAGAGCCCAGATTTCAGATTTCAGAAATCGGGAAGGAGAGCGAATCAAACCCTATGGGGACGTGAAATTACAAATCGTAAAGTGCTCGAGAGGTTGGCCCCTGGTCACAATGAGGGGTTCCATTTCCAAAGGTTAAGGGAGGAATTAGCATGTGCTAGGCCCCACTTCGGGATTTCGGGATCTAGAGAGTCGGGGTTGGAGCAGGTGCAAACACTCGACATGTGAAGTCGTGAAGTGCCTGTTGGTCAAGAGAATGGTCACATCTGTGGTCATGGAAAGGAAGGCACTTTGTATGGAAATATATAGCACCATTGGACAATTTTCAAGAGAGAACCTGCAAGTCTCAGACGACCTATGCATTTGGAGAAAGGACCTGTGTAAGTGGGTTTGGAGTCTAGCAGAGACCCAAAGAGTCGATCTGAATCAGTTTCTTGATCAATCCTAGACCAGGAGGTCGCATAGCCCTTAGGAGAGAAGGGTGTTCTGCATCATTTGTTTATGGATGCAGTCAAGAAACAATATTACCCTATTGGTAGCTATGATGAATAGTACTTGACATGGACCACATTGAATTAAGAGAGGGGCCAAGAAATGTCAGAGTTCACCAATACCTTCCATACCTTGAGCACCAAGTTGGGTATCAAATATTCTAAGCATCATTTGGTTCTGAAATATCTTAGTTCTCTACACAGATACATCCAAACTGAAATGGATTTTCTGTACATCTCATCACTGGGTGTTGCTTATCAATATGTTGTTAAAATCGAGAAGACATTTAAGCACCAGAATAAGCGAGAGTTTGGGTCTACAAATACACAACAAACAAAGAATGGTAAATATCGCCCTAACAACCAGCCTTTAGAAAACCATTCCAAGCCAAAGGAAAACAAGGGTAACGGAAAGATGAAGAAGGACACTAGAAAACGGTGCAATTTCCACAAAATCCCCTAGAACAACACCAATGAATGTTTCTCAAAAAAATCATTAGTGTCCAAGATCAAAGACAAGGAGCCGAACACCGATTTGGAATATGATTTAGAAAGTACTGATAGAAGACAAATCATTGGTGCAGACCCCACTGCTATTGTTGCGACCACAACAATTCAACTAGAAGAACCAACAGATACTGAAGAGGGGGAGTGCCTTTTTCATTCCCATATGTGGGTGAAGGGGACCCCACTTCATTTTATTGTTGATAGTAGAAGGAAAAATAACCTCATCTCAGCAGAGGTCGTCAAACAGTTGGGATTTTTGACAAAACCACACTCGCAATGATACAACATTGTGTGGCTTCGTATCGGCTAGTAGTGTCGATTTTCATACAACATATATCCCTTAAAGGATGAGGTATTATGTGATGTTTCCCTACTGGATGTCTGTGATGTTTCCTTGGGATAGCCATATATGTGGAAGCACCATGTTGTTTATGAGTCTCGACCCCATAGGGTGATTGTTACTCTCAGGGTCATCTTTATAAAATAATAGAGGTAGTTCCAACTGTTGTCCCACCTAAATATTTTTGGAAGGTAGTATGTCATACTACAAAATTTAGTTTCTTCACAATCTATTCAAAAGGTGAACAAAAGGAAACTGAAACCACTACAGCCTCGTCCCAAGCACCTTCTATCCAACAAAAGCAGGTCGACAAGGTTCCAACAAAGCACAAATATTCCTTCTTCACAAATTCATCTCATGTAGCTTGACTAGTTGAATAGACTCAACCCCGCCAGTAACAAGTTTTTGACAGCCTTCAACAAACTAAGCAAGACAACTTCTCTAGCAAGGAAAGAAGCTAACCAAGGTTCAGGTTCAACAAATGCTTCCCCCTCCCCTTAGGTAACTCAACACAATGGATAACATTGATTCCTATGGAGGGAGAATTCATCCAGGATGTTGTCAGTGGCCACCCACCTATTCCATTGGCTTGAAAAATAGTCTTCCACCTTGGTAGTTGTTTTTTCTAGTTTTTGGGTCTCAAACTTTCAGGGCCATGTTGAGGCTCTAAACAATGTTCTTAGGGCTGCCCACAATCACACTAAAACATCTATATAAAGGGTGATGGAAAAATGTGTAGTCCTTGGATATTACTTTCCAATGACCAATTGTGCACCCAAAATAGAGATCATATGCCAAAGTTACGCCCCTTGGAATTTGATACACCAAACTACCTAAAACAGGGTCCACAAAACTATTGGATTTTCATCTTCCAGAGTTAGGGTTTTGGATTTTATTTATGTTAAAAATGACTTGGAGCCTCATTTCAACAATCATATTCTTTTGAATGTGAGTAGCCATCAAATCTCTTCTCATAGATAAGCTGACAACATTCTAGTGATTCTTTCACTCTATATATCTATAGTTTTGTACATTCCGCTCATTAATAGAAATTGTGTATTATTGTATATCTGTGCTTATTGTTATATTTCTGATATATCTCTGTTATATTATTTTTTCTCTTTCAATATCTCTTTATATTTTTGTGTTATATCTCCTCTCTCATTTCGTGCTGAAAATAATTTGGATTAATAACAGACACATACCTTGTGAAAGTATGTGGTGATATTGGTACATTCTTGTTAGAGGCATGTGGTGGTGATATTGAGAATATGGTTTGAGATATTCTCTTGCTGATATTGACATGAGTTTCATGTGGTTGGGAGTGGATCTTGTTTTGTGGATGAGACAATGAACGTAACAATGACAATGACAGTGATAGGTTGGATACAGTGACAGTTTGACAGTGATCGAGTGACAATGGCAGTATCAGTGGTTTTGGCACTTATGTTTCAGGGTGGTTGGATGGGGAAAGGAAAGGGGGTTGTATCCTCCTTCTGATTGGAGCCATAGAATTAGGGATTTGGAGCTTCATTTAGGTTGTAGCCTGAGAACTAGGTGGTTGTAGTCACCTTTTGGTTCGATCTAGAGAACATAGAGGGTTGTAGACTCCTTTTGGTTGGAGCCAAAGAATTAGGGATTTGTAGTTTCGTTTATGTTGGAGCCTGAGAAACCAGGGGTTTGTAGCCTCCTTCCAGTTGTAGCTGGAGAATGGGAAGTTTGTACTTCCTATGAATGTATTTATTCTGACATATAAGAAAATCATTCTGTGGTTTTCTCCCACATTGGGTTCCCACATAAATACTGGTGTAATGTGTGTTTGTGGATGTGTCTATGATTATTTATTATGTACTGATGAATGATGATGTTTATGATGAACTAATGTATTTCTTATTAATAATAAAATAATGATATATTTTTCATAAGGTTAATGGAATATATATTGGTATTGATCATAATAAAAATGTTCATATTGATTCACCCCCTCCACTTCTCAGTATTCCAACAACTTTGTGGTTTGAGGTCTTTCTCGCAAAAAAAATCCTGACACTGGTACACTTGGCTAGAGAAAACCCTAGGATGGTTAAATCATGGGTTCCTCTTACGATGTCTATGAAAAGAACCCATCCTTTGAAAATGGCCTAGAATGGAGTCAAAATATGGTGATCTCCCATGGAATTTTATTTTATTATTGTGCCCACAACCAAAACAAATTCTACTTGAAAAACATCCACTCTTGAGGCCTGTAAAGGGTTTTAAAGATGAAAATGTGAAGGCTATAAATATATCACACTTTCCATTGCTATGTTTCACTAATGAAGTCAAGGATGAGTCCTTGGTATGTTTCAATACCATATCTTTGTAACACTTGGAGAAAAAATTCATTGTGGCCATGCTTTCGAAAAAATCCAGAATTGTTCACACACAAAAGAGACCCTTTTCGAGACTAGAAACTGGCCTCATCATGATACATTTTATTTCTTTCTTGAGCCAATATTCTAAAATAATTTAATGAAAATGTGATGAGATGTATTTTCTTAAAAATAAAATTCCAATTGTTGCATTTGTAGCAGTCATATACAAGCATTAAAACTTAAAGTCCATGGTGTTAATCCACTTTTTCATTTAAAGACTCAGAAGGGAATGAAAATTTTATGTAACATTGGTCATAATATTTTTCAAGGATTCTCTTAAGAGATGGCAGCTTCACTCATTAATTGTTTTTCACCTTGTGAAGGACATGAAATATCAATCCTAGTGGCCACTTCTATCGATTTCTAGTTTTTCATAATATTGTTGTAAAAGTGTATAGGGAGAACCAATAGTCCGTTCTCTCTCTTCATTCTTTAACTTGATGGTTTTATTAAATTACTCAAGAAATTTATATTTTGTATGCACTCAATGACTCATTGAAGAGGGTGTTTTATTTTATAATTTATGTTGTCAAGATTGGTAACCACCTTGGATAGTTTACAATATTTTGAGTTGTAGCATCTGATAGTTAAAGGGTGGAGTTGAAATAAACCCTTAAGGTCTAAGTCAATGTCTAAATGGATCAAATTGATGAACTGTTAGATTTATCGAACACTGTAATACTCTATGGAAATACAATAACAACTTACATAGAAACTCTGATTGATGTTCTAACCTATTTACAAGATTCACAAGACAAAATCAAATTCCTCCATCTTGAATCACAACTCCAGCGAGAACAATTACAATGAATGAATCACCAGTCTAAACTAGTTCTTTTTCAGAACAATTCTCTTTTTTAATTTGAGAATGATTCCTATCAATATCCAACACATGATCAAATCAATGATTCCACTTCAAAAGTAGATTCAAATAAGGATGATGTTTGTCATAAAGAAGTTATGCTTGCACTTTCCAAGCCCATAATCAAATCTTGGAAAGAAATCATCAATAACAAGTGCATAATAGGTTTTGGATACAACATAGACCTGAAACCTTGTATGTTATTCCACACACCAAGTTCAATGAATAACGATGAATAAATTGTTCCCTTGCTAAGTCGATTGGTCATTCTCCTATAACATCTGTGATACCTAGGAGACAAGCTACTCATCGTACTATTAAATAGTCCAACATTCTTATCTAATCCATTTAGTACTTAGTTGAGTTCACCTTGTAAGAGATACCACAACCCTTAGACCAACTACCTCCTACTCCTCTAGGATCCACTCCTTCCACCTTTGATTTTGAATTTGGTTCTGAATATGAACAGGACATTGGAAGGAATCTCAATATGGATGGTACTCATAATTTGTTCTTGCATCGATGTCTCAAGGATCTATCAACCTTCCAGAACTCATTCATGAATTACCCAATTGTACAGAAAGGATTTTTCCCAGATTCGATCTTGACAATCCTGTTCTCCAAAAGACCATATAAAGAAATTCTACCTAGTAGTCAATCTTATGATTTTTTACCATGAAGTTGTAGTCTACAGATTTTTCCCCTATACCTTCAAAAATAAGGTATCCACGTGGTATTATAATCTTCCAGTTGGGTCCATAAGAAGATGAGATACAATCGAGAAATATTTCATTAACAAATTTGGAGAAGGAAAGACCCCCATAAACCTTCTTAAATAAATAATCTCTAATAAAATGGAAAATAAGGAGAAGATAAAATATTCCAACCAACATTTAAAAACTATCCTCAACAAGTTTCATGTTGACAATATGCTTACTGAAGCATTT
The DNA here is from genome assembly GCA_032191745.1 of Picea mariana. Taxonomy (NCBI): domain Eukaryota; kingdom Viridiplantae; phylum Streptophyta; class Pinopsida; order Pinales; family Pinaceae; genus Picea; species Picea mariana. The sequence continues at coordinate 147,986 of JASDQU010010025.1, read as the reverse complement.
CCTGTAGAATACTACACTTCTTCCTTACATCCTTCCATATCCATGTTTTTCAAAAGAGTTGGACATCCAACTTTAGTAGAAAAATTTAAGAAATCAAAGGATATAGAAAAAAAAATTATATCTCGATGTAATAATCCAAGGATAAAAGAGAATAAAACAATCAATAAGAATCCCTTGTTACTAGCCAAACCACCTGAGAAAGAACCAACCGATTTAAATAGTGTACTCAAACTGGTCAAAAAATTATCCAATGAGGTGGTAGACCTAAAGAAAATTTTTAGTGAAGGGTTATCTCATAATAAACCTTTTTGACCCTTTCATAAGAATCCAAACAATCATCCCAAGCCACCTAATTCTTCAAATATCAATGTCAAACTTGATGAGTTTGGTATGGATAATTTGTGTTCGTATAATCAAACCAAACACTCCAAGAAGACTTGATCTCAATGGATAAATTATATGAATTTGGTTATTAATCATCTCCCAGAATAGCAAGATATTGTTGATTACCAACCTCAAGAAACAACAACTGAGGAAGACACCAAAGAATCAAATAACATCGATGAATCTACTTTTTTTCTATGGGACAGGTCTCTAGATTATGAAGATGAAGTAGTGGAGGAAATATCCCTACGAGACACTCATACTACTAAAATTTTCACAAAATATTACAATCTATGGAGATAAATATTATTCCTGCTAAATTTTTTCCTACCCATTAAAAATCACTTATCCTGCTACTATGTAGAAACATAGCAGTTATTCTCAAACCAAAGTTTCTGCAAGAACTTCCCAACTAGCCAAGAATATCAGAAATCTAGTCATGCACTCAATGGAATATAATTTCATAGAGGAAATGAAGAAAACCAAGGAAAACTTTTTGTTGTTTTACATTTGTTCCCTTCCACAATAGAGATATTTTATTGTTAATACCTTCAAGTTCCTGCCTTCTCAACAGAAAACAACAAAAATTGTAGAAAACATTCCTGAAAATCTTGAACCTAAAAAGGAAGACAAGACTGAAGTAAAATCCATTGTTATTGTGGCAAGCATAGGGACACATTCCAGATCTTAGACCCCACCTATCCTCCTTACATTTGAAATTTTCAATTTCAATGTACATAACTATTTCGTGGACTTTGGCACTCCTTCCAATGTCATGAAATACTCTATTTTCCAAAATATAAACATTGTACCAACAAAAAACACTACAAGGATCATTCGGTTAGATATATTAGATGTCAAAGTCATGGGAGAACTAAAGGATGTCATGATTAGATTAGCTTCATATCCTAGAGTTCACCCAGTTTTTATAGTTGTGGATATTTCAGAATGCTATGGTATGTTATTAAGAATGGATTGGTTTGATAAATTGTAAGGTTATTTATCCGTCGATCGGTATCACCTATGACTACCATACTAAGGAGGGAAAATTCAGATAAGGGTAGAAAAGGAATTGCTCATGACTCGCATTATTATACAACTAGAAGGTAAGAATGAACCTATCATTTTTTCTCACACAACTTTGTGTAAATGTTTCTTGGATACTGAACATGGTCATTATACATCGCATCCATGATTGTTCTAATCATATGAACATTATGAACTCCTTCATTGCACATAGACTGATGAAAATTATTTTACCATAGTAGAAACAATTAGTCCTAGTTCCACTAATTTAGCTTTAAAAATTAATGTATGGACTTTGTTTTTTGATGTCTCCAAATCAAAAGAGGGAGATGGGGAAAGATATATCTTGATTGAACCAAGAAAAAAAACAACTTTGATATCCAATCAGATAGAGTTTGAACAACACATATGAATATGAACATTGATTCAAGGTTTGAAGAAATCCATTGATCTCAAGGTACAATGTTTGAAAGTTTTTGGAGATTCAGAAAGCATTTTTAGACAGGTAAATAATTATATACACTACATATCTCCCCATATTAGAGGCTACCAAGAATAGGTATGGAAACTAATTAATTATTTTTATGAATTTAATATTACTTCCATTCCTCATTCTTAGAATGTTTATGCTGATACATTATCTAATGCAACATCTAGTTTCACTCGTTAGAAGAACATATTTACTATTAAAATTATTTTAAGGACCTATATACCTGAAGATATCACAAACTAGAGAGTATTTAATGTATATACATGGATAATCCATTTACTTACTAAAGATGACATTTAAATTTTTTTTTTTTATTGATGATGAAGAACAATAGCAAGAGTTGCATAAATACCATAATGAAGCAAGTGGAGTCAATGGTAATTGCATCCCAAAGAATGTATTGAATCTAGAAAATATATTTGATTTACAATATAGATTCAAAACAACCACCAATCCCAAGACCAACAAATCCACCATGATGCATTTCTTGGTAAATCTAGGCACCCCTAAACTTCCCAAGTTTATCAATATTGTGATGTTTGGAATCTAAAAGGTATACTTTAACTCATCTCTTCAACAAGTACAAATACATTTTGACATGGAATTATGAAGATATAAAATATTATCACACCTGAATCATCCACATATCACTCCAATAAAGGATGGTATCAATAATTTTTAGTAGAAAGTAAGGAAATTGCATCCTTCCCTAGAACCTCTTATTCAAAAAAACATTAAGAAGCTATTTGATGCTTGAATCATATTCAAGGTTTTTAATTCAACATGGATGTCCAACTTGGTACCCATTAGGAAGAAATATGGGGATATTAGATTATTTGTAGATTCCCAAAACTTAAATGAGGAATCTCACAAAGAAAATTACCATGTTACCCCAATGGAAAAAAATGTAGGTTGTCTTAGGTTCAGAAATGTTCCCCTTACTACACAAATTTTTAGGTTACAACCAGGTTCTCGTAGTAGAACCAGACCAATTAGAGACCACTTTTCACACATAGTGGGGAGCATTTTCTTATCATAGAATGTCATTTGGTTTAATCAATGTGGGAAAAAAAATCCATTGGGCCATGGAAATTGATTTCAAAGGTCTCATCGGTCAAAGCGTAGTGGTATATATTGATGATGTGATAGTGTAGTCCAAAAAAATATACGAGAACCCACATCATTTGAAACAATTTTTTGAAAGATGCAGAAAATTCGACATATCTATAAATACTAAGAAAAATAACTTTGTTTTTTTATAAGGCTAGCTACTAGGGCATGTCATCTCAACATATGGGATTTATGTTGATCTCAAAGGAGAAAAAGCAATTATGCATATTCCTCTTCCCAACAACAAAAAATCAATGCAATCATTTTTTAGGAAAATAAATTTTGTCAGACGATTTGTGTCAAACTTCACATAAATAGTCAAGCCTCTCTAGAATATGATTGAGAAGGATGTGCAGTTAAAATGCACATATGTTGAAAGGGAATATGTAATATAAAAGATATAAAATGTATGCAGAACAGAAATAAAATGCTATTAATGGAAAAATAACAACAATATAACCAGAACATTCACCACAATAACACTGAAATGATATAAGAATAACAACAGAAATAGCACTTTGAATCTGGAAGCAATGTTCACGTGCCTCTTTGAAGGGGCAACCTCCAGTTGAGAAGAGCTCTATTACATTAATATCCAAGCCAGGGTTCTCATACCCTCGATTCCTATTTATACTAAAAAGAAGCATCTAGAGGAAGATCCTTCTAGAAGCAGAAGCTTCTATTAGGTCTTCTTACATCTCCCTTATTATATTTTATTGAAAGTCCTTATTAATATTGACCTTTATTACATCCAAATATATTTTTCTACCTATGTGTAGGTTAGGACCCTAACATGTCCTCCCAATTAAGAACAACCTTGTCCTTAAGGCTTGAGATGAGGAAATTGCTGCAGAATGGTAGTTGGTTCCCAAGTGGCGTTTGTTGGAGTTGTATCTTTCCACTGGACTAGCACTTCCTTTATGGTTCTCTGACATAGGCAATGCTCACGCTGGTCCAAAATTGCTTCTAGATGTAGCAAAATGGATCCTTCTTCAGCTAACTTTGGAAGGTTGGTTTGAATTTGGCACTTAGCTCCAATCACCTTCTTTAAGCATGAAACATGAAAAATAGGATGTAGCTTCAAATGGCTAGGCAAAGATAACTGATAGGCGACTTGTCCCACACACTTGAGCATGGTATAAGGACAATAAAATTTGGGCACTAGTTTTTGACAATGTTTGGCCTTGAGGGAAGTTTGCTTGTAAGGTTGCAGTAGAAGAAACACCTAATCCCCTTATGCAAATTTACATTCAAAGCGACCTTGATCTGCTTGTTGCTTCAAGCGATTATGTGCCATGAACAAATTCTCTTTGAGGGTATGGAGAATAGCCTCTCGAGCTGTAAGTGTTAGTTCAACCGCCTGGACCTTCGAGGCACTCAGTAAGTATGAGATAACTGAAGGTGGCTTCTGTCCATATACCGTTTCAAAAGGAGTCATGCATGTAGTTGTATGGTATGAAGTGTTGTACCACCATTCAACTAGGGGTAACCATTGAGCCTACTGATTTTTCTTTTCCAAGGAAAAACACCTCAAATATGTTTCCAAACACTTGTTAACAACTTTCGTTTGGCCATCAGTCTAGGGATGATAAGTTGTGTTGAGATGCAATTCAGTGCCTTGTATCTTGAACAGTTCTTGCCAAAAATTTCTTGTGAAAGTTGGGTCACGATCAGGAACAATAGAGTGTGGCATGCCATGAAGCTTGAAGACCCAATCCATGAATATTTGAGCCACCGTGGATGTTGTAAACGGGTGTTGAAGGGCACAGAAATGAGAATACTTGGAAAGGATATCAACAACCACCATGATGACAGATTTATTTCCCGATTTGGGTAAGACGGTAATAAAATCCATAGAGATATCCTTCCAAATAGAAGATGGAATTGAGAGAAGTTGTAATGTGCCTAGCGATTTGACTGTTTCTCCCTTGTTGCATTGACACACATCACATTCAACTACAAAATTACGAATGTCTTGTTTCATACCATCCCAGAAAAAGGAGCATTTGATCTTGTCATAGGTTTTGGTGAACCCGGAGTGCCCTATTGTGGGAGTAGCATGAAGCTCAGAAAGTACCATGGATTGAAGCTTTGATTGTTTACTTAAATACAAATGACCTTTGTTCGAAGTTCCTCATGGATCCAAGAGTACCCTGGGGAAGCTGGAGCATTGGACTGCAATTGGTGGATCAACTATGAACGTTTGAGATCTTGTAGCCATTCCTGGCGAACGACTTGGAGCCAATCTGGTACAATGAATGAAAGAGAAAAAAGGGATCCTTCATCTTCATATTTTTGGGAAAGTGAATCCGCAATCACATTGTCTTTTCCTTTTTTATAAATGATCTTATAATCATATCCAAAGAGTTTAGTCACCCATTCTTGTTGTTTTAGGGAGGAAATGCGTTGTTCCAGAAAATACTTGAGGCTTTGATGGTCTGTATTAATTTGGAAACATTTCCCCAATAGATAAGGATGCCACAGATCCACGACTTGCAAAATAGCCAACATTTCCTTTTCATAGATGGATTTGCCTAGATTTCTTTCAGATAGTTGCTTGCTGGTAAAGACCAAAGGTCGACCCTCTTGCATAAGGACATCACCAATTCCTTTCCCTAAGGCATCACATTCCAACACAAAGGTATTTGTGAAATTAGGAAGGGCAAGGACTGGAGTGGTGCACATGGCCATATTCAAGGTTTGAAAAGCTTGAGAAGCGGCTGGAGTCCAAGTGAAAGAGTTATTTTTTAGGAGAGCAGTGAGAGGTGTTGCAATCTTCCCATAATTCTTAACAAACTCGCAATAATACCCTATTAAGCCTATAAATCCACACAATATCTTAAGATTCTTTGGGTGAGGTGAGTCTTGCATAGCTTCAATTGTTTTAGGATCCACCCTGACACCATCTTTGCCAACCAGATGACTGAAGTATTCTACTTCTGAGGTGCCAAAAGCACATTTAGATTGTTTCAGAAAAAGTTGGTGTTGAGAGAGTAGATGGAGAACTCAATCCAAATGAGCAAGATGGTATGTCCAGGTTTTTCTATAGATGAGAATATCATCAAAGAAAAATAAGACAAAATTGCGAAGAAAAGGATGGAAGAAATGATGCATGAGGCTTTGGAAGGTGGAGGGAGCATTAAACAAGCCAAAGGGCTTGACCAAAAACTCACAGTGGCCCTCATGAGTTCTAAAGGAAGTCTTGGGAATGTATTCCTCTTTCATATGTATCTGGTGGTAACTTGAACGAAGATCTAGTTTAGTGAAGAATTGGGTGCCACTCAATTCATCCAAGAGGTCATCAATGACAGGAATGGGGAAATTGTCTTTGATGGTAAGTTTGTTGAGGGCATGGAAGTCAGGACACATTCGCCAAGAACCTTCTTTTTTTAGGACCATGACCACAAGAGACGAGTAGGGGCTCGTACTAGGGCGGATAATGCCTACATTAAGGAGTTCCTAGACAATTTTCTCAATTTCATTTTTTTGGGAAAAGGGGTGACAATACGGAGGAATATTGGGAGAAAGGCCTCTAGGTACAAGGGGAATAGAATGATCATGAACACCATGGGAAGGAGGGAGGCCTTGGGGAGTGGAAAATACTGATTGATGTTTAGAAAGGATGGCTTGGAGGTCATACAGTACCGAGGGTGTCTCTGTTGCTTGTATGGCATGGAGTTGGGCGATAACACTAGAATGACCCTTTTTGAGCAGCTTTTCCATGCGATGGGAACTAATGATCTCAAGTGAACCAGCGGTGATGCCTTGAAACTTATATTGGTGGCTCTCCTAGTCTACTTGCATGGTTAAGTCTTTAAAATCCATGGGAATGGGACCCAAATTCCTTAGCTAGTATGCACCCAACACAATGTCACAACCTCCCATGTCAATAGAAAACATATGGGATTTCAGGTGGTAGTCACCAATTTGGAGACACACATTTTCAAAATGTCCTCCACATTTCATGGAACCACCATTGGCAATCATGATTTGGAAATTATTGATGGCATGGATGTAGCAATGAGTTTCTTGGGCAATGCAGTGATGAATAAATTATGGGTGTTTCCACTATCAACCAGAATGATGACCTTCCGATGGTTGATGTAACCGATTAGCTTGAGGGTTTGGGGAGCAGAGAAGCCAGTGAGATCATTGAGGGAAATGACCGGTTCTACTTCGGGAGGGTCTGAGGGAGGGGTTATGTCAGTGGATTCAGGTGACTCACACACAGAAGGAGTTTCTTCATATTCTTCCAAAATATCCTTAGAAATGGCCATAAAAATATTTTGTTCTTTACACTTGTGGCCCGGGTTTTATTTGTCATCATAGTTATAACAAATGCCTTTGAGTTGGCATTCAACCATTTCATCCCTGGTCAATTTTTGGATCTTTAGTGGAGCAGAGGGAGTAGTGGGATTTACTGGTTTAAGGCAAGGGATAAAGGAGGGTTTGCGGTTTTGAGAAGATACAACTTGTTTTGCTTCTTTAGCTCTTTTAGTAGCCTCCACCCAACTCTCAAGCCGAGCCATAAGGCCATGGGCCCGAATTTCATCCTTGAGGCCATTGATAAAACACTCTCAGAAAAAGGCATCACACATGCCCTCTGTTCTAAAACTAGGCGCTCAAAGGTAGCTATAAAGTCTTCCACTGTTCCTAATTGTTTCAACTTTTTCAAATGGCCCAAATTGTTGGTGTCAGTGTCAAAGCGTTCATAAAGCTCTGCCACAAAGTATGTCCAAGAAATATACCATTGACGAGAAGTTTTTCTCCATTGCCACCATTGCCAACATTCTTGATCTATATGGAGAACACCATACTTGAGTTTGGCCAAGTCATCTGTAATGTTGTATAAAGAGAAGTAATGTTCCATTTGGGTTACCCAACCAGTGGGGTTCAAACCATCAAATTTTGTCACATCCACCTGTGGAAGGCGTAGGTCACGTTGAAAGTGATGGTTCTGCAAGGTATGGGAATGAGAGGAATGGTCACCTTCAGTATGTGGAGGTGAGGAAGAGGAAGAGTTATCTGTAGGGATATACAGTTTGGTGCAAAGTGCTAAGAGGACTGATTCAAGTTGGGTGGTGAGGTCTTGCTTGATTTCCCCCATTGAGGACTGCATGGTTGTATTGATGGCAATGACATTGGCATTGATTTGTTTCACTTCTTGTTGGGTCTCAATGAGACTAGATTGTAAGGTGTTGAAGTGAGCTTCCAAGTCTTGGCTACAAGTATGGGCCATGAGGATGGAGAAACTGAAAAGGGGCAAGTGGGGAAAAAAAATTGCTAAAAAATTATATGGATGAATTTGATAAGGGATAACAGATGAATCCAATGGAATAGCTCTGAAGAATACTGTAGAGAGGAAATTACCAAATTCTTAACCAAAAAGAAATGTGTGTTTACTTGGCAACCCGAACATAGTTGCATGGCAATAGATCTTGTCTGTTTTAATTTCTTTATGTTTCTATCCCCAAGGGTTAGGTATTCAAGGGTTCTATAGACAAGAGTTTTCCCTATGCTATAGCTCTCTGATATACATGCGGGGTCCAACAGTAGTACTCAGCCCAATATCTCAAGGCACTAACTAAGGAGGATAGACCGTACCCTTAGTTGTATTACCCGACTACCCAGGTACTAGAGAGTATCTTCCCGAGTGTTGTTCTCAGTGACACTATAGCAGTTAGGCAACCGATCAATTTATCTAAAGAGGGATTTAGGTAATCTAGCCTGATCCATACACAGGTGTTGTCTGATGCACTACCACTCAAAGGGGTACCAACAGGGGTTACAAGGGTGGCCAACAGATGTGCACTTAAGTACCACTTGTATTTCCTGCATGTATGAATCCATCAACTGCAGGTTTATGCATGTAAGAATAGATCTCTGTGGTTTAAAGACGTCAGAATACGTCTCTACCCTAAAAAAAAAAATTAACCCACACTTTTTTCCGAGGAAAGTGCTCTAATACCACTTGTAATATAAAAGATATAAAAGATATGCATAACATAAATAAAATGCTATTAATGGAAGAATAACAACAATATAACCAGAACATTAACCACAATAACACTGAAATAATATAAAAGATATAAAATGTAATATAAAATATATAAAATGTAAGGGAATTTGTAATATAAAAGATATAAAATGTATGCATAACATAAATAAAATGCTATTAATGGAAGAATAACAACAATATAACCAGAACATTCACCACAATAACACTGAAATGATATAAGAATAACAACAGAAATAACACTTTGAATATGAAAGCAATGTTCACGGGCCTCTTCGAGGGGGCAACCTCCAGTTGAGCAAATCTCTATTACAATAATATCCAAGCTAGGGTTCTCATATTGTCGAATCCTATTTATACTAAAAGGAATCATCTAGAGGAATATCCTTATAGAAGCAGAATCTTCTATTAGGTCTTCTTACATCTTCCTTATTCTATTTTATTGAAAAGCCTTATTAATATTGACCTTTATTACATCCAAATAAATTGTTCTACCTATGTGCGGGTTAGGACCCTAACATAATAGTTTGATCAATTCAAAGTGGCGATAACAATAGCTCCTACATTGTGGAGTCGAAACTTCTCTAAATATTTTTTGTTGTATACTTTTACTTTAGGCCATTCCATTGCAACAATGCTCACTCAAAAGGATGAGAAACAAAATCAAGGCCACATTTCATTTAAGAGGACTAATCTACAAGGGGATGAATTAAGATACCCTATGATGGAAAACAATCTTTTGTTGTATACAATACCATTAAGAAATTCAAGCCTTTCATTTTGAAGAATCACTCCAAAATTATTGTTTGTCACCTAGCAATAATATCGTTATTTGTTCAAAAATATCTAGGGGAATGAAGAGGAAACTGGATGGAAGACATGAAGGAATATGAACTTGAGTTTAATCCCACCAATGTCATGAAATTTCATGGCCTTTATAATATGGAAACTGAGGCTATGGACTCTGAATATCAACTCAAATATGGCTAGGAAAAAGAATGTCATTATGCATGTAGCAATATCCTTATGTATCTACACTCAAAGATTCCTCTTATGATTATCTCAATAAATAATTGTAATATGGAACCACTCCAAACCATCTAAATTCTAAAAATAAAATAGCTCTTGGGTTCAAATATGCACACTATTGACTTTTCAATAACATTATCTTCAAAAGGAACTATGACAATGTTATTCTCCAATTCTTGGAGAAATAAGATGTTGATAGAGTCCTCAATGAATCTCATGAATTTCCATTAGGAGTACTCTTTGTTGGAGAGACCACAACTCACAAAATACTGAGAGTAGGTTACTATTGGCCTACAATATTTAATGATTCCAATTTTTATGAAAAAAACTATAAAGTGTGTAAGAAATGTGTCAGATGAGAGAAAAGGGTTGTTGTCCCTCTACAACCTATGTGTTGGCATTGGAAGTCACTCTTAGATTGCAGCAGGAGTAGAGCCTGATGCCCATCAGTTTATGTCATGATTTTTTTTAAATGGGGTGATCGGATGTGAGTGAACTCATAATAGTATCATTTAACTCAGAAAACTAGGCCAGAAATGCACAGGGAAGTGAGGGCCATAACTAACTTCAGTCAGGAATTTGAGTTAAAGCAATAGTAGAGGGAAGACTAGGGAGAAAAGAGGGGAGACTTCTCTGGGCATCAGGCCTTCCAGCAACTCAAGAAAGAAAAATGAGACACTAAAATGTGCCTAAATGACACAGTGATAACTGCACACTGATCAAACCTATCATACTATGTGGCCACGACCATTCGGCTGGATCCTACAATTCTAAATCATTCAGTGTAAGATGAAAAAGAAAACCCAGGAGACTTCTTAAGACTGGTGTAGAGATTGCAGTGACCAACCATGCGTCATCCTACAATGTGCGACCCTCGGTTGGATCCTCCAATGCCGAGTGTTTTAAACAGCTAACAAACAAAATAAAAAGGAAAGAGAAGTTGACTTCCATTAATTTGACAGTCTCAAATCAAAATACATAACTAGAGCTTCCCTAGAAACTTTACAGTCGGGAGCTAAGCTCAACCATCGATACCTTCAAAACTACAAAAGCTGAGTACATATACTCAGAAAAATTCACCCAATAGAGGCATGTTCAGACCTCCAAGGCGTGGCATCCCTTCAGTCAAACTCGAATGGAAATCCTTTGTCACACGCCACCTTAACTTTGCATGGCTCTTGCAGGGGGGTAGCTGAGCCATTAAATGTTGAGTTAGCATGTGCATACTTCTCTAGTTAGTCGAGCACTCGACATGGCTTCTTTGAAAAAAAAACCAGCACACAAGACCGTCTCGGGTAGACTACCTACCAAATCCTCCATACCTTACAATTAATGAGTGAGGAGAGGTTTCAACCACCTCCTCCCACCTCCATTTACTCCTAGTAGGGACTAGGGTTGAGACCGAGTCGGACTGGCACCTGGAGATCGTGGCGATCGCTTCTGCAGCTAAACCTGGCTTATTGGGCCCTTTTGCACAACTCTTTCTATTTCCCTGAGTGACCATGGTCCGTGACCCTGTGCTTATTCTCAAAGGTGCTTTCGGAATTTTGGGGTTCGGGGTTTTGAAATGAAATGGAAGAGAAAAACCCCTTACCCTTGGAAGTCTTGGTAGCTGAAATGCTGACATGGCCTTAACCGTGTGCCATGTGTCCCTCTAGATGGACGGTTGCGATGATTTTGGAATTTTGGGACTTGTTTCATCATATGGTGTGCGCTAGTGCCTTTTCCCTAGGCCTATTCCTGTGTGATCGGGTGCCAAGACCATGCGCCCAACTCTTGAGCACTTTCGGTGCTTCACATCTCCTAGCTGGGAGGAGGCTAATCCTCATTCTTCAAAGTCACGATGCGCGAAGTGGTGATAGAGCCTAATCATGCACCACACGTCCCTCTAGATGGATGGTCCTGATCATCTCAGCAATATTGTGGGCCCAACTCCTGAGCGCTTTCGACGCTTCGTGTCTCGCAGCTGGGAGGAGACTGATCCTCGTTTTTCAAAGTTGCAATGTGAAAAGAGGCGATAGAGCCTAATCGTGCGCCACACATCCCTTTGGATGGATGGTCTTGATCATATCGAAAATATTGTGGGCCCAACTCCTGAGCACTTTCGACACTTCGTGTCTTATGGATGGGAGGGAGATGCTCCTTGTGCTTCAAAGTTACGATAGGCAAGGTGGCGACATAGCCCAATCATGGTGCCACATGTCTCTCCTTGATCAGATGACCTAGAACACTTTTGACGATACTGTGGGCCTAACATTAAAATCTCTTTGCATTTTGTGGCTCATGAGTTCATGGGTCGAAGACCCTCGGCTCCTCTTTTCCAAACTCCCGATACCCAAGATGGCGATACGGGTTTGGCTCCTTTCCTTTTCAGTTCCCTCCACATGTAACTGTCGGCTAGGACTCTAGTGCTAGTGCCTCTCACAGCTCATGAACTCATGAGTTGGAGTGTCAAACTTTGGCATTCTCCCCTTGCGAAATCCTGATACGCAATGGTTGACTCCCCTTTGAACACTTCTCGTAACTCGTGATCTTGCACAACCAAAGGATATGGTCTTCCCTCCGAACTCATGAACCTCGAGTTTAATAAATAATCCCATGCTTAAACTGATCGCGATCAACTGCCCTCGTAACTTCCTGAGTGCTCCACAGAGAATTTCGACCATTCACTTTCTTGAAAACTTCTGTGCTATACTTGGCATGACTCGGTTGACTGCAATTACCCACCGACCATTGCTCTTCTCTGTCAATGAATCTTTGCCATTTAAAACAAAATTCCCACTCGCTTGATCTTAAGCCAGAGAAGGACTTCTTCTGTGTGTTTCTCTTGGCACTCATGATTACACCCATTGAATAAAATGCCTTGGTTGGACTTTTAGGCCTTCTTCTTCACATCTCGGGCTACGGGATCAAAGGAGAAAAAAAAAACAAACCTTCTTAACAAGAATTAATGTTAACATTAGCCTCCATGGGGGATAGAGTCGTCCCTTTGATGAACTAAGAACTCATTTGCAGTTGCAGTGCCTTGTTATTGGGCTATGGAGTCATTTACTAAGCCAAAAAATAAAAATAAACAAAAAACCAAAAGGACAATATTTACAAACAAAGGAGCCGTCTAAGGATCAAACAAAACATTTCTTCAGAAAATGCCCATTGACTGGGCTATTGAAAACCTCTTCACCCTCCAAATCATTAACCTGTACGTGTTATTTGAGAAAACCTCAGATATTTTGAAGGGACCGATCCATAGGGAATCAAACTTGTTTTGTTTTCCCTTATCCTGTCTGGGTGCATCCCACTTAAGCACCAAATCCCCGATCTCAAACTCCTTCTTCCTAACCTTCCTATCAAAGGCCTGTTTGACCTTCTGCTGATGACTATGATTTGTGTCCATCACCTGTTCCCCGATCTGTTGTACTTCCACCATCTGATGAATCCTTCTGACCATATGATCCGGCTCCCCTTCATAATCTTGAAAGAACTTCACTACAGGTAAGGCGAGCTGAGTGGGAAAAACCACCTCTGTTCCATAAACCAGCTGAAAAGATGAGGTGCCCAGGGACTTATTCATTGTTACTCGATCGACCCATAGAGAAAATTTGAGCTTTGAATCCCAAGCCCTCTTATTGTCTTCCAATAATATTTTAATGAGCTTGATTAGGATTTTATTGGAAGATTCTGCTATTCCATTTCCTTGAGGATAATAGGGGGTGGAGTGAATTAGCGAGATCTGGAACTGCTCACAAAACTTAATCAGAGACTCAAATTTGAATGAAGCAGCATTATCAGTGACAATCCTGCTGGGATAGCCAAATATGGCTATGATATCCTCCAGGAAGTTAATAATTACTTTGTGTGATGCACTTCTGGTGGGGGAAACTTCTATCCACTTGGTGAAATAGTCTATTGTAGTCAGGATCCATCTGTGTTGGCCACTTGAGGGAGGATGGATTTCCCCAATCAAGTCCAACCCCCATTGTTGAAAAGGTGCTGAAGCTACTACAGGCTTCAATGGAAGTGGTCTAAGATGTTGCTTTCCTGAGAACTTTTGGCATTTGATGCAGGATCTGATTTCTCTGTAGACATCAGCGAATAAAGTGGGCCAGTAATACCCAGCCCTAAGGATTTTGTGAGATGTGGTCTTTCAAAAATAATTTCCTCCACAAAGGTTGTTATGGAATTCAAATATAACCTTCTGGGATTCCTGTGGGTTCAAACACCTCAACAACACCCCTAGAGGGTCTCTCTAGTACAAGACTTGGTCAATGAGGCAATATTTGACCGCCTTGAGTTTTAAAGATATTGCCTTACTTTTACCCATTCCATCAGGGGGCCTCAACTCTTGTAGAAAGTACAAGATGTCTCGATACTAGGCACATTCTATTAGTGACAAGTCATCCTGAGAGCTTTGGCTGAGCAACTCATCTTGCTGAGTTCCTAAACAAGTATTGATCAGACTAACCCCCAAGGCTCTGCAATTGGATTCAACCAGTAGCTTGGCCAAACCCTGCCCCTTAACAAACTTGGTGGGCTTTATTTCCAGGTCAAACTCAAGGATCTTAGCAATCCATTTACCTCTTCTCCCATCTATTTCAGGCTATACAAGGATGTCCTTGACAGAGCCGAAGGAATGTATGCGGTCACTTTTGAGTGCAAGACATAGACTCTGAAAGCTTTGAGTGCTTTCACCAAGGCATAGGCCTATTTCTCCATGATTTCATACCTGATTTCTGCATCTGTTATTGATTTACTGAAGAAGGCAATGGGTTTCTCTCGCCCTTCTTCATTTTTCTACAATAAGACCACTGCTATTGTATCAAAAGAAGCGAAAGAAAAGACTAGGAATTCTTTGGAATAGTCAGGACTGATTAGCACAGGTGCCTTAGTCAATGCCCTTTTTATTTGGACAATATATTCCCTGGGTTCAACAGTCCATTTCACTTCATTACCCTTTTTGAGCATGGATGTGATGTGTTTCACCAGTTCAACAAAATTTGAGACGAACCTCCTTAGAAAGTTAATATTTCCTAAAAAGGCCTGGACTTCCTTCTTAGACCTGGGAAGTGATAGGGTCTGAATTTCCTCTACTCTGTTGGGATCAATTCTCACTCCTTTTGTTGATACTATATGGCCTAACAACTTCCCCTCCATCATAGAAAACAAATATTTCTTGGGATTTAGGGAAAGACCAAACCTTCAGCATTTTGAGAAACTTTTCCTTAAGTGAAAGCAGTGCTCTTTATCAGACCTGGAGAAGACTGTGATGTTGTCCAAATAGGTCACCATAAAATGGTCTTTCTCCCTGATGAAGGCTATGTCCATGACTCACTGAAATGTTTCTCCTACATTCATTAGTCTAAATGACATTTTGGCATACATGAATGTGCCCCAAGGAGTGGTGAAGGCTATCTTTTCCCTGTCCTCTGGAATGACTGATATCTTATTATATCCAGAAAATCCATCAATCATGGATATCCTGGATACACCAGTTACCCTCTGCAATATGTGTTCCATCTTAGGTAGGGGGTAATTGTCCTTTCTTCAGCTTCTGTTCAGATTCTTGAATTCGACGCAAAGCTTGATCTCGACACTTTTCTTCCTTACTGGGACCAAATTGGTCACCCATTCAGAATATCTCAAGGGGAAAATGATTTGGGCATCTAACAAATTCTTCACTTTTTTTTCCATGACAGGCAGCAGCATGGGATTTATCTGTCTTAGCTTCTGCCTAAATGGCCTAGCCTCTTCATTCAGTGGGATCTTGTGTTCAATGATGGATGTGTCATATGTATTTAGGTCTTCATAGGTCCATGCAAACACATCAGAAAATTCTCTTAATAACTCAGTATATTCGACCCTATGTTCTTTGGTCAAACTGCTCAACAACTTGAAAAACTTAGGCTCCTCCTATGTGCCAATGTTGCACTCGGTTGTGTCAGCATATTCATATGAAACCCTACCCTTTACTACCACGTAATTCCCATCAAACAATCTTTCTAAAGGGACTAGTCCCCTTAGAATGTGATTGCTGGGCAACTAAACAATATGGTGATTAAAAATTTTATTTAAGAATACCTCAGAGTGAAGGTCTCCTTCGGGATCAGGGTCCTGCTCAATGTGCAATGCAGAAAACTCATCGACGGACTGAAGAAATTTTTTGATTTCAATATCATCTTAGAATACCCTCCAATGCTTTACATTGTCCGTGATGGATCGCCTATATTTTATCTCAACATCATATTTGACCATAGACAACAGAGGGATCTTGAACCGGCTAGCTGAAATAGCTAAATAATCGGCCTCAACATTATCCTCCCTTGGGAAAAAAGAAATGTTGAAAGCTGAGAAGAAACTATCAATCAGGTCCCATACATCGTTCTTGTAACTTCTGAGTCGAGGATGCTTGGTCTGATAGACATTCCTGACTTGTTGGATTATCAACTCCGCATCTCCGAACACTACCATCTCCCTTATTCCCATTTCTTTTGTGGCCCTCATGCCCAGACCAAGAGCTTCATACTCTGCCACATTGTTGGTGGTTTCAAATTCCAACTTGTATGACAAGGATATGGTCTCTTGAGAAGGTTACATGAAAACCACTCCAGCGCTAGTGCCTTCACTAGAAGAAGCTCCATCGAAAAACATTTTCCAAATGGAGGTGTTTGGAGGAGGTGTCCCATGATCAAATAAGGGTTTCTTTCTGATCTGGAAAGGGGCTTCAGGAGCATTGGTGATCTGTAATAAACTAGACCCCAAATCAGTGTCCAGTGCAAAGATGGGATGATTGGTGGGGTTTGCTTCATCATTGACAATATAGGCTAGTTGGTCTTCTCTGTACAACCTCCTGTGCTCCCCTCCAAAGACTAGAACAACAACATATGTGAGATCCATCTATAATGTTCCTCCAATATTTTTAATCCAAGATCTTGACAGCAGCATGCCAAACTTGGGAGGAACATCAAACACTACAATGTCCATGACCACACTCTTCATGGGTAGCTGAAACAGAGAGACCACCAAGTCTTTGATGACTCCAAGAAATTGCACTCTCCTTGAATCAAAAGAGTACAAATCATGATAAGCCTTTGTCACTTCCAGTCCCAATTCTTCCATGACTATTTTTGGAATAAGGTTATGGGAAGCCCCTGAATCCATGAGGCAGTTATGTAGCACTTTATCATGTATGTTCAGGGATGTGTAGAAAGGAGGGGATGAATCATCTCTATCTTCTACCATGGGACCTAGGAAGACTGCTGGCTTTTCATATTGGATATTTATTGAGTCCGTGGAAGGCTGGGGGGGCTCAGATTGTAGCAACTTGGAGAGGGACCTTTTGAAATCTTCATTTTTCACTAGTTCAAATAGGGGTATAGAAATTCTAATCTTTTGAATCTCATGATCAGAACTAAAGGAGAAGAGAGACTTAGGAGCTTCCCTTACCTCGAAGACAGGTTCCTTGGCTGCTGGCAAAGAATTCTGAGTTTTCTTTTCTTTAGTAGTGGTTGTTGTAGCTTTAATAGGCCTTTCTGCTATGAGGGCCTGGCCTGGCTATCAAAATTCCCTTATTTCTTTTTTGACCTGAGATTGTATCTGTAAGGAGTGTTGTTGTCCCTTTCCCCTTTAATCAACTCATTGATTTGAGTGTTCATAAGGGATTCTTCATATGAAGATTGAGTCAAATGAGGAAACGAGGAAGTTTCCTCGATGCAGTGGATCTCAAGGTCGAGTTCATCCACCTCCTCCCCTTCTTCATGAGCAACTAGGCTATTTTGGAGAGGGGTCTGAATCCTCTGATCATCCCTATCTTTGCTTCTTTGTTCATTTGGCAAAGTCTACGGCGTATTGTTACCAGGCCTCCTGAAACCACTGTTATTAGTATTCTGGGGCTTTTTGCATGTGAGCTTCTCCTCTAACTCCCACTTCTCCATCCTAGCTGAAAGGGATTTTAGTACTTTAGCTACCTCATCCATCTGAAGGGGAAGGGGAGAGGAATGGGATGGGGAAGCCTCTGTTCTTCTCCTGGATATGTCTCTGTCAGCCTTATTCCTAAGTCGGTCAACAACCAATATGTTAGACTCTACTTCCACGGCTACGTCCTGCATGTGAGCCAGAGTGGTGGCTCTCCTTTCCCTCAGCATGAGACAGAAATCAGGATCAAAAGCGCTGGCATAAGTGATCTTTGCAGAGGATTTAGAGGGATTTATCTCAGTGGAGATCTTATTGTACATTTTATTAAATCTTTTGGAGAAGTCAGAGATAGACTCTCCTTCTTTTCTCTTCAAAGACCCAAACTCAGTCATGTAATACATGAAGTCCTTTTTGTCTCCCCATTGTCTCAAAAAGGCACTATCCAAAGCCTCAATCCCATCAATAGATCTAGGAGGTAGGGACATAAACCATTTTCTAGCCTCCCCTTCATGACTATGGATGAAAATCCTCATCCATACATTTGCATGCATGATAACATGATCATCTGTAAAACTGTAGAAGGCTTCAAGGTGTTCTTCTGCAGTTATGTTCCCCCCGCCTATAAACTTGGGCAGCAGCTTGAGGTAACCATCTGCTGGAAGGGCATTGAGAGGCTAAGGTAACACAAGGGGAGCATACCTAGTGGCTATAATAGCTTCCATTCTGGTCATAGGGGGATTTTCACCTGCCATAGGGATATTAGGTGGAGGAGAACTCGGAGGAGAAGGATTTCGAAAAGGGGATACTGGGAATGAGCTTCCAGGCGGAAGGGGAAACAATGGGGGATTTAGGGAGGAGGCTAATGGGCTTGAGTCAGCAGATGCTTCTCTTGGTACATAAGTGGAAACAGTAACAAGAGGAGTGGTAAATCTAGGAGTGGGGAAATATTATGTGGTCCTAGTTCCACACCAAGGTATAGCTTCAGGGGAGAGGGGAGTGACAAGGGTTTATCCCTCCAATCCCAGACTAGGAGGGGAAAACTTAGCAGGAACACTCCCAAAATTCAGGAAACAGGAAGCCTCAGAAAAAGGTTTGCTAGGAAGCTGAGGAGAAGAAAATGGAGTTTCTACAGAAGGAGATGGTGGGTTACCTGGTTCAGTGGTGGAAGTTTCTCCTTCAGAGACCTTTCCTTTTCTGAAAATCACCTCCGAATCAGCTACAGGTGTAGCTGGAGGCAACTGTGGATGGGACTACATGTGTCTACCTCTGGAATCCACAACTAAAAAAGAAGGTTTTCTCCAGTACAGTCGTCACAATGGAGTCGCCAGGTGTGCAGTAGAAATCTTCAAAGGCTCTAATGCCTGATCCACCTTCAGAATCAGAGGCTCAATGTCGTTCAATCTCGGGGAAAATTTTCAACTTCATCCCCGATAACGACGCCAGAAATGTTGGCGTTGGAAGTCACTCCTAGATTACAGTAGGAGCAGAGCTCGATGCCCATCAGTTTCTGTCATGATTTTGTTTTAAATGGGGTGATCGGATGTGAGTGAACTCAAAATAGTATCATTTAACTCAGAAAACTAGGCCAGAAATGCATAGGGAAGTGAGGGCCATAACTAACTTCAGTCAGGAATTTGAGTTAAAGCGAGAGTAGAGGGAAGACTAGGGAGAAAAGAGGGGAGACTTATCTGGGCATCAGGCCTTCCAGCAACTCTGGAAATAAAAACAAGACACTAAAATGTGCCTAAATGACACAGTAATAACTACACACTGATCAAACCTATCATACTATGCAGCCACGACCATTCGACTGGATCCTCCAATTCTGAATCATTTAGTGTAAGATGAAAAAGACAACATGGGAGACTTCTTAAGACTAGTTCAGATATTGAAGTGACCAATCATACGTCATACTACAATGTGCGACCCTCGACTGGATCCTGCAATGCTGAACGTTTTAAACAACTAACAAACAAAATAAAAAGGAAAGAGAAGTTGACTTCCATTAATTTGACAGTCTCAAATCAAAATACATAACCAGAGCTTCCTCAGAAACTTTACAGTCGGGAGCTAATCTCAACCATCAATACCTTCAAAAATACAAAAACTGAGTACATATACTCAGAAAAATTCGCCCAACAGAGGCGTGCTCGGACCTCCAAGGCATGGCATCCCTTCAGTCAAACTCGAACAAAAATCCTTCATTAGACGCCACCTTAACTTTGTATGGCTCTTGCAGGGGGGTAGCTGAGCCATTAAATGCTGAGTTAGTGTGTGCAGACTTCTCTAGTTAGTCGAGGACTCGGCATGGATTCTTTGAAAAAAAAACCAGCACACAGGACCGTCTCAGGTAGACTGCCTGTCGAATCCTCCATACCTTACAATTAATTAGTGAGGAGAGGTTTCAACCACCTCCTCCCACCTCCATTTACTCCTAGTAGGGACTAGGGTTGAGACTCAGTCGAACTGGCACCTGGAGATCGCGGCGATTTCTTCTGCAGCTAAATCTGGCTCTTTTGGCCCTTTTGCACAACTCTTTCTATTTCCCCGAGTGACCATGGGTCGTGACCCTGCACTTATCCTCAAAGGCGCTTTTGACATTTTGGGGTTCAGGGTTTTGAAATGTAATGGAAGAGAAAAAACCCTTACCCTTGGAAGTCTCGGTAGCCGAAATGCCGACATGGCCTTAATCGTGCACCACGCGTCCCTCTGGATGGACGGTTGTGATGATGTCGATGTTTTGTGACTTGTTTCATCATATGGTGTGCGCTAGCACCTTTTCCCTAGTCCTTTTTCTCTGTGATTGGGTGTCAAGACCATGGGACCAACTCTTGAGAACTTTCAGTGCTTCATGTCTCGTAGCTCGGAGGAGGTTGATCCTCATTCTTCAAAGTCGCGATGCACGAAGTGGTGATAGAGCCTAATCATGCGCCACGCCTTCCTCTGGATGGGCGGTCCTGATCATCTTGACAATATTTTGGGCCCAACTTCTGAGCGCTTTCTCTGCTTTGTGTCTCATAGCTGGGAGGAGACAGATCCTCATTCTTCAAAGTCACAATGCACGAAGAGGCGATAGAGCCTAATCATGTGCCATGTGTCCCTCTAGATGGACGGTCTTGATCATCTCGACAATATTGTGGGCCCAAATCCTGATCATTTTCGACACTTCGCATCTCGTGGATGGGAGGGAGCTACTCCTTGTGCTTCAAAGTTATGATAGGCGAGGTGGCAACATAGCCCAATCATGGAACCATGTGTCTCTCCTTGATCAGATGGCCCATAACACTTTCGGAGATACTGTGGGTCCGACATTAAAAGCTCTTTACATTTCGTGACTTGCGAGTCCGTGGGTCGAAGACCCTTGGCTCCTCTTTTCCAAACTCCTGATACCCGAGATGGCGATACAGGTCTAGCTCCTTTCCTTGTCAGCGCCCTCCACACGTAATCGTTGGCCAGGGCTCAAGTGCTAGCACCTCTCGCAGCTCGCGACCTCGCGAGTTGGACTGTCGAACTTTGGCATTCTCCCCTTGCGAAGTCGAGAGACGTGATGGTCAGTTATGGTTGACTCCCCTTTGAACACTTCGTGTAACTCGCGATCTCACGCAACCAAAGGATATGGTCTGCCCTCTGAACTCACGAACCCCAAGTTCAAGAAATAATTCCACGCTTAAAATGATCGTGATCAACGGCCCTTGTAACTTTGCGAGTGCTCCATGGAGAATTCCGACCGTTCACTTTCTTGAAAACTTCTGCACTATACTTGGCGCGACTCAGTTGACTGCAATTACCCACCGACCATTTCTCTGCTATGTTGATGAATCCTTGACATTGAAAACAAAATTCCCACTCGCTTGATCTTAAGCCCGAAAAGGACTTCTTCTATGTGCTTCTCTTGGCGCTAATGACTGTGCCCTTTGAATAAAATTCCTTTGTTGGACTTTTAGGCCTTCTTCTTCGCAGCTCGAGCTACGGGCTCAAAGGAGAGAAAACAACCCAACCCTCTTAGCAAGAATTAATGTTAACACTATGGATGCTGAAGAACCAATTTAAAAATGGGGAATGGACATTACAAGGGAGATCAACCCTCATTTATCAAAGTAGCATAAGTACATCCTGACCACCAATGATTATTTTGTTCAATGGATGGAACCAATACCAATAATAAGGGTAAATGAAGATGTAGCAATCAATTTCTTGGAACAACACATCATCACCAAGTTTGGAGTGTCCACTACCCTTTCTTTTGATAGTGCTACATATTTTCATTCTTTAAAATTAACTGAGTTTTCTCTAGACAAAGGAATCATTTACAGTTTTGCATCTGATTACTACCCTTGGAGTAATGTTGAAGTTGATTCTACCAATAAGAACTCGAATTCTATCCTGAATCGAATTGTAGATGAGAAATAGAGAAATTGGCACAATGCTCTACCAAATTATTTATGGGAAGATACAATAACACAAAATCCCTCCATAGGAACATCCCCTTATTTCCTAGTGTATGGAAAAGAAGCCATAACCCCCTAATGTATTTTTTCCTTCCCTCTAAATATCCGAACAATCATATAAGAAAAACTATCGAGTCATTCAGACTAGAGTAGACACCTTGGTCAAAATTGAGAAGGAAAGAGTGAAATAAAAGATAAATTTCATTACACATCAACAAATCATTAAATGATGGTATGATAAGAAATATACTGGTGAGAAATATTTTCACATTGGTGATTTGGTTCTGAAGCTGATCCAAATTATTTTCAGCATGAAATGAGAGTGGAGATATAACACAAAAATATACAAATTCATTTCAATAATGAAAATAATGTAACAAATATATATAGAAAATATAACAAGAGGTGCATATATACAGTAATACACAATTTGTATTAATGTGCGAAATGTACAGAACTGTAAAAATACAGAGTGAAAGACTTGCTAGAATGATGGAATCTTATATCTAAGAAGATATGTGATGACTACTCACATTAAAAATAAGATTATTGTTACAATGAGGCTCCAAGGAATTTTTAATATAAAGAAAATCCAAAACCCTAACCTTGGAATATGAAAAGACAACAGATTTGTGTACCCTGTTTTGGGTAGTTTGGTGTATCAAGTTCTCTGGGGTGTAACTTTGGAATACAGTCTCCATTTGGGGTGCATGATAGCTCATTGGAAAGGTATCGGAAAGGATATTCATTTTGGGGGATCAATAAAAAACTTTGGCTATCATTTAGGTTTTATATCCTGAAAAAACTGCATTTAGGCCCTCAAAATGGACCCGAAAGTTTAGGAACCGAAAAAATGCTAAAAATAGTAAGTTGCCAAAAAATTATTTTGAGCCAATTGGAATAGGTGGGTGGACACTGATATACACTTGGATCAAGCCTCCTTCCTTAGGAATAAATGGTCTCCATTGCGTTGAGTTCCCAGGGGAGAGGGGAAATCATTTTCTAAATCTGAATCTTGGTGAGCTACTTGCCTTGTTGGAGACATTGCGTTGCTTGGTCTATAGAAGGTTGTCACGAACATACTACTAGAAAGGTTGAATTTTTTCAACCAACATGTTGTATATTGTCTTTATGAGGCATTTTGTAGGAACAATTGTAGGTGAAGAAACAGTATCTTGTTTATCTTTTGCAATTTGCTTATGTTGGATGGAAGGTGTTGAGGATGAAATGGTTGTAGTGGCCTTATGTTCACCTTTTGAATAGTTTGTGAAGAGGATGAATTTTGCAGTATGAGAGATTACCTTGCACCACTATTTTGGTGGAACAATAGTCGGAACTACCTCTGGTATCTTATAGATATGACCCCTGAGAGTAACAATGACACTATGAGGTCCAGACTCATAAACAACACGATGTTTCGACATATATGGTTGGCCCAAAAGAACATCAGAGACATCAAGAGGGGAAAGAACACATGATATCGCATCCTTGAAGGGTTGGATGCCATAGGACATGTGGTACTTCTGGCTAACACAGATATCTCATCCCTGGAAAAGCCACCCGATCTTGTATGGTTGTAGGTGTGGTGTTGTCGACAATCCAAACGATTTGAAGACCTCATCTGAGATGAGGTTATTCTATATTTTTCTATCAACAATGAAATGAAATGGGGTCCCATTCACCCACATCTCTTAATGGAAGAGGCACTCCCACTCTTCAATATTTGCAAGTTCTTTTGGTTGAATTGTTGTAGTGATGACAGTAGCAGCGGGATTTGTGTCGATAATCTATCTCCTTCCATTATTTTCTGAATCATCTTTCGAATCAGGTTTCATATCCTTTTCTTTGATCTCAACCACCAATGACTGTTTTGAGCGACATACATCGGTTTTGTGGAAATCACACCACTTTCCAGTGTGCTTCTTTTTCTTTCCATTACCCTTCCTTTTTTGTGGCTTGGACTGGTTGTTGGAAGACTGTTTGTTATGGTTGTCTTTATCATTATTTGGTTTTTGAATATTTGCAGACTCAAACTCACATTTATTCTGGTTCTTAAAATTCTACTCGATTTTAATTGTATATCGATAATAAAGACCCAGTTGTTATAACCCTAAAATGCACTATACAGGTTTACCTGGCATCAGGCCAACTCATGCCTCTTCCTAGCCAAAACCATGCTGAGCAAATCCTCAAAAAACCACTTAAAACAAGCAACCCACGCCCTAACTGCTCACTGGGCGCGGGCATCCGCTTGCTGTCCTTATACTGCACACGGGTACCCACAGGCTAACCCAAAACAGCCCGCGGGTACCTAACAAAGCAAAAAATCAGGAAAGTTTCCGCCGGGACACAAGGCTTTTTGTCAGTTAACTGGAAATCTGAGCCATGCATGGCTGAGAGTTCGCCAAGAACCCTAGCTCCTTCTAGCCTATAAAAGGAGGGGTAGGGGTACTATTCAAAAGAGGAAAAATTATTGCAAAGAAACTCTACCAAATTGCCAAGCCAACATTGTCCCAACCCTTTAGCCTTGCCTTAAGCTTTAGGAGAAACTCAAGAAGCAGCAGTTGGAGGACAAAGAAGAAGAGGAAGAGCCCAGGATCAGGATCGTGGAACTGTGACCGGCCTCAGAAATCATTGTAAGTTGGTTCAT